>OZ005741.1:268183131-268278131 GCA_963930735.1 Dioctria linearis
AGTTATTCTGGGTAGCTACTAGAATAACACAGACTAACTCAAACCTTTATCTTGGGTCTCGACTGAGATAAACACTACTAATACAACTTTGCTTTGGGTCTCGACTGAAGTAAAGTATCTTGTTCCGGGGAACGACTAGAGCAAGATAATCACTAATTATTTAATTACTAACGGCATAAAGTCGATTCCATAGTTTTATACTGGTGAGTACATTTTTGATTCATATTGAGTAATATATTTATACATACATACATATATAATTGCCATTGGTCAAAGTTGTCTCAACTTTGACAGTGTTATACTGAGAATAAAATTATTATTGTGTAGTGAATAAGTGACCTTTTTTAAATCTATTGAAGTTTAGTTCTTAAGCGTCGTGAAATTGAATTCGGTTAATTTTAGTTATAGTTGTAATTTTGTACTTAAGTTTTACGTGCGTTCAATAAACCACTGACTATAAAATATTCCCCGGCGTTATTATTTACAGTCCACATCATTATTGATATTTTCTTTTGAGTGTTCTCATTGGGTAGAACATTCAGTTACTGTCTGCATCAGTCAAATTGCTACCAATTTCGTCCAATTCAAATTAGAACGTGATCGACAAAATTTCAATTAGCGAGTTGCAGAAATATTTAAAAAAAATGCACAATTTAAAGCCAAATTCGCTATACAGGTGTTGTATTTCTGAATGTGCACGGCATCATAGGGTATCACCTGAGCTATGGCATCATCATAAAAGAAAAGCAATTTTCAAAGCATTATAAAATACAAATGTTTAATCTGAAGGTCCACAGAAAGGTGTTCAGGGTAACTCTGAATGTATGAAAACTAACAGAGTTGGTCCGAAAATAGCTGTTCACGATATCATGGTAGTACGGTAGAAGACGAAGAAGTTACTTCCCAAAAAATCTTTGAATCATCCTTAAAATGTTCTTACAATAGTCTGCCTAAGGACGATCTTACCGGAAAGGATGAAAAATTTTATCACTAATTCAATATTCATGATCATGAAAGACAATATAAAGGGAGTCTCGGAATGTTTTTTAGAAAACTGCGCGTAGATTTCGGAGTAAATAAAAGGAGTTTGAACTAATTCTGGTGTTTCATAATTAAGTTTCAAAAACGAAAAACATTCTGAGACACCCTTTATTACTACTTATTAAAGATAATAAAGATAAAAATCGCCTTTAAATTAATAGACTAATACATAATTGTGAAAATTAGTTGATTACAAATTTTTTTAATTTTTTTATTTCACGAATCCAAAGATGTTGTTTCACACGTGAAATGATTGTAAATAATCTCTATTGGAAAAATTATATAGGTATACATAACCTATGTGTATTATTATTATTAAATAACAATTCCGAAAGTTTTTATAGCTGCCCAATGATTTACAAGAAACTATTAATAATATCTTGACATATTTTAAAAATTACAAAAAACTAATAACGGAAAGTTGTTGTCTTTTAAAATGGCGCATGGGAAAAGCATTGGTATTTCGTATTTTATATTTAAATGATTGTGAGATAAATAAATGTCTTGGTCCCCTCAGCTCAAGTTGGCAGAAAAGCTCCAGGTTTTTTTTCTCTTGATTAACTTAGGCATTTTTGACATTTTGTCAGCCTTGATGACTGTCGCATTGTGTTTAAAGCTGATGATAATGCAGTTTGGCGGAAAAGGGGTTCAGTTTGAAAAAATTATACGTAAAGCATTTTTTAGAAAGTGTGGACAGTTAGTTTCGCGTTATAGTAAGAGTCCTACAGGGTATTAAGCGGAAGTATACCAAAATCATAAACACCCCTTCCCTCCTAAACGTCGCATTTTGCTCTTTCATAACTCAAGATTCGTCTATCACCTCCTGAAGTTTGAACCATCAATTGTGGACTGCTCAATACAGCTTTCTCTTTCTGAGAATTTCATTAGCATCCAGATATCGTCGGATGTTTTTTTTATTAATATAATATAAATTTGGTGCCGTCTCAAATAGAAATATACAAGCCATGAAGTATGACTGGAATGCGAGGATAGTGGACTGGTAGCGGCCGATATTATACATTTCTTGCCTTGGCTTACTGTTCGTGTTTCTCATATAAAGGTAGCTTGCATTTCGTTCGAACACCATAATTGAATGGGCTGGCCTCCAATTTGTTGGAAATTATAGGTAACGTTTTCAAATTTTTTTCCAACAATATATTTTCAAATCGACACTTTGCTAACAAAATTTTCCAGAATTACTAATTTGGTAGGACATATGTATATAGCCCTGTTTGCTTTAAATTAAATATTTGCAAGAAAACTGAATCTGATATTAATTACGCTGGCTATGATGATTTTCCCAAAATCGCTTAATGAAGAGATCTTTTGTAAGTTTTCGAACACAAAAAAATGCAAAAAATTTTCTTCTACTGAAAATTTCTTAATGATATAATTTTTTTTATTTTGAGAATAAAAATAAAAAATTTAAAAAAGAAAAAATAATAAATATAAAAATTACTTTAAAAAAACATTGCTTCAAAATCCGTACTAAAAAATAGAAAAGAATTACTCCCTTCACTTAGTGAGTACCTACACCTTAAAAGTTCTCTAGTGTTTCCCTAAAAAATTTTCAAGGTACGCAAAGAAATCAAATTCAAAATAAAGTAATTTAATTAAATGTTTTGATAAACATTAGAAGCTCAAAATTTCAATGTTTGCACAGTAGTATTAAAATTGTTAAAATTTTATCTGTTCAGACTTGCTATCTTTGTGTACCTTGAAAATTTTAAAATTTGTACAAATAAACAATAATTTCAATATTTAATTAAATGCAAATGAAGGGTAACTATAAAAACTTTTGTGATTGTACCCATTAAGTCAAGAGAAAAATTATTTCAAATTTTTGTGCGCATTTACAAGTAGTCCTTTAAAATTATTATTTCTATATTTTCTATTGTATTTGATTAGAGTCTAAATTTCAATTTTATTAGAGCTCTAGAAGGGAAGGGGGCGACCCCCCGCGCCACGATCGCCCCCCGCTGTATCCGCCATTGTTAAAAGATGAATTGCCACCGCTCGATTGAGATTGGAAAAACTATGACCTATCAAATAATAGAATCTAATTTCCAAAGTTTAATACTCCAAATAAGAAATAGTGGTTCCTTTCAGTGCTTTCTATCGGGGTTGAGAAATCTTCAGTCAATGCGCAATACTATATTCATAATAATAATAATAAGACGTAGATATCAAATAACAATTTAGTCGAGTTGACAAATTAATGCAATTACATATTGTTTCACGCCACAAAGTGATACAAGCGACATCTATCGGAAATGGAAACAACTTTAGGTTAGTTACATCCTAGTATTGTGTTTTAAATAGCAAGCTAAGCCCACGCTCGTAACAATATTATTTAACAAAATATAAATAAAATAAATAATAATAATAAAATGAAATAGAATAAGTAAATAAAACACAATAATAATGGGAAGCAGCAAAAGTCTACAGAACATGCATAGAAAATAAAATTCTAGTGAGTGCACACATACATATGTATCTACGAAGAGTCATTAGAAGTTTTATAAAGGCATAAACACCTCATGAATACACTTATAGAGGTCAAATGCTGTAAAACAGCGGGCAATGAATCTCATAGACGGAAAACTTGAATAAAGAGGGAACGCCCGCCAATTAGACTAGTGAATCGTGGAATTAGTTAGTCAAGACGTTTTGTTGACCGCATTAAATAGGTAGGCACCTCAACGCAAATCAATTTATGAAGGTAGCATAATGATCTATAACTAAGCTCTAAGGGACACCCTAGTAATGAGCAGCGATAGGTTGTGATATGATTTTACCGTCTCAAGCTGCAAGCAAATTTTCCACAGTTATTGAATGCGTCATTAATTTTTCTGGAATAAGAGGTACCCATATGGAAGGTTATATAAGTTTATAAAACATAAAAGAAATGGTAGAACGAAGGCTTTTATTAGTCTGATCTTAATTGAGATCAGGAAGAGCGTGGAAAATATCCAGAGGCTGCTAAGTGTACCATAAGCTTTTTGTAAGACAGAGCTGACATAATCGCAACAAGATATGCCATTTTTGAGCATAATTTCCAGAATTTTAGTTTTATATACTCAATATTATCTTACAATTATTCCTGAAGATATCAATGATATTGTTATACTCTATTTTACTTTTGCTACTTATTGTTTTTAAACCCGTTTAAAGGGCGGTCACCTGATCAAATTTATTGTGCACACATGGAGATATTGTTGCCAACAATGTTTTCCTTATTTATTATTTTTCAAGATACGACACAACATCAGCAGCTTACATTAAATGCAAACTTGACTTGGAATATATGCCTACATTAATACGAAAATCCGAAAGATCCGTAGATTCGTGGATAGTCCAAACAGTTATGCATATAATAAATACGTGCATCACTACTTCTCAGTTTCCTTATGCTTGGAAAATTGCTGGTACCTGTGGTTTAGTTCAATAAAGCCGACGATCTTGGGGATTTTCGGGCTAAAGTGATGATAAAGTTATTGATTTGGCAAATTATTCAACATTTTAAAGCTAAGAACTTGCTAAAATCATGTCAATCTGGTTTAAGGCAAACTTAAAGTTGTTCTTCTAATTCTTGATTGATTGATTGAAAATTGAGGTTGAGACCCCCTTACAGGGGCTGTGAAACGTAGGCCTTAAAAGGCCCATTGTTCACCTTCCACACCTCTGAGTAATACACTCATAAGTTCCAACCAGACGCTCTTACGAATTTGAGTATTGGCTCCCATGCAGCTCGTCCGAGAGGTGTGAGCCAAGGAATATATCACGTTTTCCCGAGAGGGCTGGATAGTGACAAAGGAAGTCAGTCACTGTCCCGGATTCCTCTCCGCATCCCCTACATTCAGGGTCAGCAACAAGCCCTATCATGTGTATAGTTCTGCTTGATTCTTTTAAGGTGTTTGATTCGATAAGCTACTCTAAATTAGTTACTAAGCTATCTACTAATTTTCAGTTTCATGCAACTGCAGCTTCTCTTCTGGACCGTATTTTCTCTGGCAGCTTGCAGCGGGACTGTCTTTTCTGATTTATGTCTTCTTATATGTGGTGTGTCTCAGGAGGAATCTATTTCGGATCCTTTGCTCTTCAGTATATATATATCAATGACCTTCCTGAGGTAATCCAGAACTGTAAAATTCTTCTATATGCTGATGATGTCCAGTTACATATATGTTGACCGTTCCCTTGGACTAGTGGAGGAGATTGAATTGATCGATTAAATTTTGGCTTGAAGATTGTTTCGAGTTTGGTGGCTTATAATGGTTTCCAGCTAAAAACCCGAAAACCTCAATTTAGTGACGGCCGTTTTATGTGTCTGATATGTTGTCGCCTATTTGTTTTTTTTAAATAATCAAGTGCTATCGTTTACTGATCATGTGCGAAACCTTGGGGGTTTTCTCGAATCTTGTGTGAAATGTTGTGACCATATTAATTATATGTTGAATAAAATTTGTGGTTGTCTTCTGCAATTTTACCCTTGAACATCCATTCAATGCTAGCAAAGTCCTTGTTTTTGCCTCTCATTACATCAAGCTGTCTATTATTTCCACATTTGGAGTTTTCGATGAAATCAGCAGTTGCATTTTATGACTTATGCAAGGTGGGACTTTGGTCTAAGGAGATTTCATTACATTTTGCCGCCTCGTACCTATCTGATTGATTGTCGACATTATGACGCCGACGAGTTAACCTTTAGTTGTATTACAATGAAATGATACATTTTTATTGCTTACCGTCTCTATTCTAATCCAAAAGCGCTATTCCATTTATTTTTAAATATCTTTTACGAACTCACAAGGCCCTGACTAAAAAACTTTGTGTCTAAGCTCCTGAGAGTGCCGCTCGTGGCGAAAGAGTTTTAGGATAGTAGAAGTGAATGGATTTACATGGGATTTTTTGATTTAGAATGAGTGAATCAGGAGATTTCCGATGGAGTAAAAATTTCTTACGTTTTGGGGATTTTGGGATGGGGGTGGTAACTACCACCCTTGGGGTTGTACAATATGGGTCGTGTGTGATAGGAGTCGAGAGTTAAGCTAAAAAGGTTAAAAAAATTAAAAAAAAGTAAAAAAAAGTAAAAAAGTTAAAATAAGGTACAAAAAGTTAAAAAAAGTTGAAAAAATTAAAATAAGTTAAAAATTTTTTTAAAAAAAGTTAAAACAAGTTAAAAAAGTTAAAAAAGCTAAAAAAGTTAAAAAAAAATTAGGAAAAGTTTAAGTTAAGTTAAATAAAGTATACATTAAAATTTTTTTGAAATAAACAACTTTAGGAAATAAATTCCCCTAAAAAGTAATTTTTTTTTTTCAGTGGCATACACAAGAAAACTTTCGTTGCAAAATAAAAATGCTTGAACTCGGATTAAATCTTAAAAGTTTTAGCATCCATGCAAATGTAAGATCGATTGCCTATGGTTGAAGGGGTGTTCATGGCTCATTTTCAAAGCTTAACTAAGGTCGGACACACAATTTTCATATATATGACTAGCATATTATCGGAATAAGTAACTTTAAAGACATTGAGCATATATAAATCGCTCCACAGTTCTAAAGTAGATGTGTACTTTTGCAATATATCTTTTATAATATAGATAATGGAACAAGTAATAGGTATACAAAAACCGGGTTATGTGAATTTCCTGAACATTTTTAGCAAGTAGGTGTTTGCTTTTCCCAACTATTTTCCCATTATAGAACATTGTTAAAAGTTACCTGAATGAATTTTGAAATGTTTCTCATTGAGGAACTAATTAAAAAAACAAAACAAATAATTAATGGACCGATTAATTCTGGACAAATAGTTTTCACTTATTTATCCGATCTTGACTTATGAACATTTTGATTAATTGAGATTTTGACTAGTTTAGATTTCGTCAGTCGTTATATTGATAAATGAGAAATTAATGGATGATATTTCTGTATGATAAGTATGCACAAGTACATATGTATAATACATGCAACAGTAAGTAATAATTTGGAAGCTCTTTGTGTTAAGATAACACAAAATCTACGCCTCAAAGTATCTTCAATTAGTGAAAGTGTAACCAATCTTAAAACTTTGAAAGTAAGTTTTCATGAAACATTAATTGTTGGTAAATAATTAGCAATTTCAGTGGAGAAAAAAATTTGTTGAAATTATAAAATTTTTTTTCTAGAAACTTTTTATTTGCAAGATTTACTGTTTCATTGTAAAATGGAAATCAAATTAAAAAAATTAATAAATGCATAGATATAATTAGAACTTGCACACTTGCTTGTTTACAGAACGATGAAATAATAAAAAAAAACAGGCTTACTGAGAAAAATTTATTCATTTACAATTAAAATTAATTAACACTTTACGATTTTGAATTAATTAAAATGTCATATAAAATTCCTTGAACTAAAACCATCGTTCCACTGTAATAGATATGTATGTATGTACATATATATGCATTTTTCAGAAGCTTAATTTATTATTCCTCTCCGAAATTCATTTATTCGCTACGCTTTCCTACCTTGCGTTATAATATTTTTAATTTGTTTTCTTGTCAGTTGTTTCAACTACTTTTGTAACAAGAAGTAGTAACAACGTGTTAATGAAGATTCTATTTAACATGTTTTACAGATTGATGAACAAAAAAAGTGAGAAGAGAAAACAAGTATATTTATTACTTTATTTCATTTCAATTACATATTACAAAACGAAAAAACAACCTTTGGAAAAAAAAACATTAATTAAAAATTGTCTTTTAAGCTGATCTTGCAACAACTATGTATCTTGAAGAATCACTATAAATCTCGATTTTCGAAGTTCAAATAACTAAGGATGTTTTTTACTATTTATCTCTGTACCATATCTGGGCCTCTTATACTATTAAAATTGTTTGCATAAATACATGGGAGCACTTTCCATTTCTGTCTCTTTTTAGTTTAAGCAGTTTATTACGCTGAACTTCAAATAAGTTTTACACGAAGTTCATCATATACTTAACAAATTTAGTTAGACAGTGACAGTAACAAGATTTGATAATATTGAAATAAAAATTGGCAATTTGTACTGAAAGAAAAGTGCAATTGAAAGTGTTGAAAGAATAAAAATAAAAAGAAAACTGTAGAATTGGGTCTTCATGGTTCACTGTAATATTAAATATGAATAACTTAACTTCGACTTTGGAAATTAACTATTTCCACGTAACTGATTTTTTTATAGCCACCGGACTTCTAAAAATGTGTGATTCCTCACTTTTTGCGGGGGGTTATTACTAAAATCTTAAAAAACACGAAAACTTAATACGACTTTTCATCAAATCTGTGCGTATTATCATGATTCAAATTTCACATGGTTTGAGAAAAAGCATAAACTTAGGTAATGACGTGTCAAAAATAAAGATGTTGGGGTGTTATATGTATGTAATGAGCTTTAGAAAATTCTCAAATTCATGAAATTTGCAAAGTTTGGTACATAATAACGTAATAATGGTACATCAAATATATAAATTTGTACTTGAATATGGAAGATGAAATGACTGGGAGAAAACTAGTAAAAAAGTTTTGGTTAAAAATATATTTTGGTTTAAAAGTTGCTATTTTCAGAGACAAATAACTATCACAATTATGATATTATTGGAAAGAAAGTTCAATTTGTAAAGATCAAATCTCGAAAAACTCAAATTGTTTACTGCAACGATAAAAGAAATAAAGTCGATAATGTTAACCATGGTAACGACAACAATTTCTTGTTTTTATATATTTAGCATACAATTTGGCGTTTTTAATTCATTTCATCACCGTCAGATGGTATGATGTGCTTTCGGAAAGCATTCTCTTCTTTTGAAAGCTCTGCGGCGCGCTGTAGTGTGCATGCTGGGAAAGTGTATGCCGCCATTTTTTGCATTAGATATATGTGTGTAGATTTCGCGGAATTTTATCATTGGTTGGTAATTTTTTATTTTTGCTTGGGAGGCGAGAAATTATTTTGGCAGTTCTATTTATAATCTATTTGTTTATAATTGTGAGTAACTATTAAACTGTTAGCAAAAGTCGGTCTAATAATATTATGGATTAAAGAAGAGAAAACTGAATATTGCTAAGTATGTAAAATTGTGTATATGAAATATATAATCGTACAAGCCGATACACAGAAAATCAACCAATTTCGTGTAATTTTTTATTATTTTTATTTTAATGAAATTTTACAGGAACGTTGGCAATATTGAAGTTAGCAATTTTTTGTTGCGATCCATTTATGACCGAGATACGGTCTTTTGAAATTTGAAAAATGCGGGAAATTTTGCTTAGTAGGTACATGTAACTTTATCATCGTATCTCCATGAAATAAACGTTATTTATTTTGGGGAAGCTTTGAGGTTTCCGAGAAAAATTAATCAAAGTAGTTTTTCTGAAAATTTGCTTTCAAGGATAATGGATATTTCAGTTATCCTTGTATATCTCAAAATGTGCAGTCCCGATATTTTTCATTTTATTGTATGGATCTTAATCCCTAATAGGTTTTAGTGAAGCTGTAGGATAGAGAAAACGGTTATTGGTAATATATATAATATACATATGTATACAGGGTGTTTCCGTCTAGGTTGTCCATAGAGCAGGAGATGATAGTAGGTACTGACCTAGACGAACAAAAAATTGTATTGTAGGGGGGGGGGGGGGGGGGGGGGAGGGGTCCACATCAACCGCTCGGGAGATACAGGGTAATTACGAAATTATGCTAGTATATTAAAAGTACAGGGTGTACGGTCGCAGTCAAAAGCTCGTGGCTTCGAGGCCCTTCCAACCACTCTGCAGCCAGCTCCGCCGTTTTCTGCTCTCAGGAGCTCTGGTGGTCTAAAGTAAGAATTTTGGATTTCGTAACAATTTTTTGACTTTGACATTTTAGTTTTTTAACAAAAAGTTTTTTTTTTATAAAAACTGAAAACTATAGACTCTAATCTTTAATTTGACCTTTACACCCTATGTGCTGTTTGTAGTCATTAAAGAGTTACTAGTTCATAACCAATTGCCAAAGCTAGTCTCAAACCTATTTTCAAAGATAATTTTTGTTCCCTTATTGACTGGAAATCGTAATTAAAAAAAAAAGTCTAATTTGGGTTATGCCCTAAATAGTTTATGAGCTAGTAATGGCTACAGATAGCACTTAGGGTATAAAGGTCAAATTAAAGATGAGAGTTGACAGTTTACAGTTGTTATGTTAACCAGCTTTTTGTAAAAAAAAAAGATGTCAAAGTTAATAAAACGGTAGGTACGAAATCCGAAATTCTTACTTTAGATCTTCAGAACTTCTGAGACGAGAGGACCACGGCGTTGACTGAACAGGCGGCATATCCTGTACTTTTTAAGATACAGGGTGTTTTGTGAAAGACTAGCATAATTTCTTAAACACCCTCTATCTCCCAAACGGTTGATGTGGACCCCCCCCTTTACGTATAATTTTTTGTTTCTCTAGGTGAGTACTATCACCTCTTGCTCTATGGACTACAAAAATAGAAACACCCTGTATATGTATTTCAAATGGAGGTAAGCTTTTCAGCTGGGCTCTAGTTTTTATATTATGATCTTAGCATTTAAAATGATTTTTTGTTTGTGAGGAGTGAGGTTTTAAAATGTGGCCCTACCTTGCCCTTAATGTGCCTTATGGTAAATGCGGCCCTCTACTCAGGTTATCTATTCGCGGACAAGAGCATGAGTAGTTGAGAGTAGGCAGAAGTACTTGGGGAGTATTTTACACAGCCAAGTGGAACACAGCTAATGAATGTGTTGTTGTAAAAGCAAAATCTATTAAAAAACGTAAAACAGTCAGCCAGATTGTTAGTAAGTGACATTAGCTTTCTTTTTCTTGCTCTCAACTTTAGTATAGAATATAGAGAAATATAGAGAAATATTAGTATAAATGTTTAGATTATTTGTTATTAACTTAAAATACTCACTCTATTAGAGGATAGTTATGCAATAATTAATTAATTTGTGTCTAGCATGTACTTGTTTAGGAATGTCTGAGAATATTTCTAGTGTTACTAGTAGTTCATACTTTTCTCGAACCAGTTTAATTCCTACGATGTTTTCTGCTAGATAAAAATGTGGATATCATACAAAGACAGGACATTCAGATATATCAAATACACCACTTTTCATACATTCTCCACCTATACCTTTCTTACAAAAGCTTATTTTTAGAATATTTTTGTCCATTATCGAATGCATGATCATATCCAATATATTTTGTACCCTGTACAGACTTTATTATCCGGATATAATGGAACAAAGCGGCATTATCAATGATGAGAATTGCTTTCGTTTTATTTGAAATCCTTTCTGATGGCCATATTTCACCACTTGTACTATTAACAGATACCATCCATACATACATCCAATTTCCATTCTAATGTGTTGTAAATAGTTCCGAGTCGATGAATATCCATTTTGTCTAATTGTTCTAGCTATTTTCTTTATAATTTTCGCTTAAGAAATATTTTTATATGTCGCAATCACAAACAAATTTCATGTGAAAGTTCACAAATGACAAATGTCAAACTCTTACCCCAAGAAATTTTTAAGAAGTACCAGATTTTCATCGTACGTGCTGGTGTAGCCCCATGTAACCTTAGGTTTTTCAAAAAACATGATAGTAGTATAGCACTAGAGTTCCCTCAGTTTACGGTGTTTTTATCGAACAGACGTAAGAGGATCTGTTCTGTATCGGGCAAAGGAAAGACAAGCGTACAGAAAGTATTCAGTTGTCTACAGCTCCCTAGGCTGGACCTGCAAATAACAACTCCCATCTTTGTTAGATGAGCGGTAAATGGGCTGTGGTCAGTAATATTTCCTTTAATTTTGTCATAAAAATGATGATAAGTCTAAGAATTTTAAAATTTATATCCTTACTGCTCTCGATTTGCATGGCCTTTGATATGTAAATTCATTAAGACAAAGTGAACTGCCAGATGTCTAGTCTTATTTGAATTTGTAATACAATTCGGTCCTTTTGTTTTTGCTATATTGAAAGCTACCCTAAGGCTAGGTGCTTATTTTACAGAATCTCTACCAGCTTAAATTATTCCGGTAAATTTCTGCTATGGACAGGTAAAATGTTTCTACTGGGCACATTACAACTTTGATTTCATTGTAAATAAATTTGGCGTAGAATTTCTGCCGTGATTATGATGAGTAGAGATCAAGCCTAAGAGCTAATGTAATTAAAAAAAAAAAAAGTTCTGACAATAGCCCCAGAAGTGAAATGTTAACTTACTTTATGGAATACCTGGTCAGAAATGCCACTTTTTACCGGATAAACTCAACCCAAACTTGATTAGGAATATTTAAATGCAAAAATTCCATTCTGTTTCATTCCGTAAGATAAATTTATATCGACATGTAAAACTCAAGGAAAATTATACATAAATAAATTGCAATTTATTTTATAGATGTCGATTCAATCGGTGTAGTTTTGGGGTGCTCTATACAAGTGTTAATTATATGCTTTATGACCGGTGTTAAGGATGTTTTTTAAGTAAACGAAATCAGTTAAGAGTGCAAAATAGATTTTATATTTATTCAATGAATAAAGTTTGATGCCCGTCCTTCAGCAAGATAATTAATAGTGTTCAAATGGGCTGAATATTTATAATCAATTGATCAATAATTTAATTTTCTTGGTAATTTATGGCTTGACTTAACGGCAAAAAAAAAAAATTAAAGCAAAGAGAATTCCACGCTTTTGTCCTAAATCACATAAAACCAAAATTTTTTGATAAAAAATTTTTTTCTCTGCACTGTAAACATTTTAGGACTGTTCCCTAAACTTAAGACACGTTTTTCCTAAAAATAAATGTAATTTTCTCTGCTAGAAAGGGAAAATCAGTTTAATTTCCCCAAATCAAATGGAACATTCAATGAATTTACGTGAAATTCCCGAAATGTTAGCTCTTTTGGATATGAGGAAGAGAGCATTCAATAAATTAGGTATTATGCTGCATTTTTAAAGGAAACATATTTCCGTTTATACAATTCACACATTGCTTTTGAAAAGAAGTCATATATTGTTTTTCAATACTTTGTTTAAACGTGCCCAGTGCTATTCAGCTCATTCTTATGTTTTTTAAAAGGGGTGGCCTTCTATCACCTTCACCTATGGTGGAGAGCGGTGCGGTGCCATCACTTATTCCCTACATTTTTGGGAATATTCTCTAAATTTTATGGGGAAAATACCAAAATTCCCAACATTTGAGGGAGAAAAGCCTACCTACATTTTAGGGATAAAAACCTAATCGTAGTTTTCCAAGGTGGAGCTTTCCCTAATCTTATCGACAAATGCCTAACCTGTGTGGCACAAATTGTTGCCACTCACTTTAATGGACTATTTTTTACTGTGTGCGATCATGAAAAGTTGTAGATATTGAGTTGACAAAATTCTTCCGCCAGCCATATTGGCACCATCATTTTGAATTTCTCACCTTTAACCAAAAATTCATATTCCGTCATCTTGAAAACCCTCAGATATTGATTTTGAGTACATCGGACGATAACTGATAAAATTCATCCGCCATACGGAAATTATATGCCCATGGCAATTTTGAAGTTCATAGTATTTTTGAAAATAGGTAAGAATTGAGCTATAAATATTTGGGAATATAAATAAATATTAAAAATAAAAATAGCGTGTAAAATTGGTAAGGAGATACTAAAATGTTCAGACATAGCTAAAAAATTTAAAGGGAATTTTTGAACCTAAAATCGACCCATATAGGAGAGAATATATTGGAATTTTAAATCTTAATACTTATATAAAAATCCAGTGTTACGATGTTTGTACACGCCAATCTCCGAAGTCGCCCAACCGATTCCAATGAAATTTTGTGAATGTATTTGGTTGGTTCCAGCTTGAAATATAGGATGATTTTGGACACGATAGATGCCGCTATTGTCGAGATCTAAAAAACTGCCTGAGAACGCCCAGATGTGGAAAGCTGAAATTTTGTACACGGCGTTTTAATAAAATTTGCAAATACAAGTTCAACAAGTGAAAAAGCTAGAATTGATGTAAGACCAATTCTTATGATGCCCTAGATGAATGCCCGTATGATAATTTTGATTTTTTGAATTGGTTTCTAGCATACATTTCTAGAACGGCTCGTCGGACAGAAAAAATGATTATAACAAATTTTATAGGATTTCTTATTCTGAAGAAGCGTTTAGTACAATAAAAATGTCTAGGAATGATCGTTTTCAAAGTATATGTAAAAAACCAAAATTTTTATATGGCAACACCAAGAAGGGGTCGCCCGATTTAGTCCATTTTTGAAATTTTATTTGCTATTACTATGAAAACATCATGTGCGAAATTTCAGCTTTATATGTCGACGTGTTCTCAGGTAGTGTCCAAATATATAGTGGAAAACGAAATTTTTGTATCGCAGCCATACGAAGGAGTTGCCCGATTTGTCTCATTTTCGAACCTAATTTTACTTTTTTTTTAATGTCCGTGTACAAAATTTCAGCTTTCTAAGTGAACGCGTTCTTGAGTTATCGTGCGCACGGACGGACGGACGGACGGACGGACAGACGGACATGCAAAAATCAAAATAACTTTTAATTTTATGCGGGGGTGTCCAATCCATTTTCCTCTACCATCATTATTTCTGTGCGTTACAAACGGAATGACAAACTTAGTATACCCTATAGATTTCATTTAGAGTATAAAAATGGACTAAACCGGGCAACTCCTTCGTAGGGTTGCCATACAAATATTTTGTTTTTTAGTATATCTTTAGACACTGCCTGACAACGAGTGCACGTAGAGAGCTGAAATTTGGTACGTGCTGTTCTCATAGTGAATAAAATTTATAAAATTGACAAAATTGAGTAACGCCTTCTTGGTGTTGCCATACAGAATTTTGATTTTTCACTATATATTTGGAAATTGTCTGAGAACTCGTCGACATAGAGAGCTGAAATTTTGTACACGGTGTTTTGATAAAAATTGCAGATACATGTGCAAAAATGGTCTAAATCGCGCTACCACTTTTTAGTGTTGTCATACCAAAATTTAAGCATTTACTATATATTTGGAAACTGTCAGAGAACGCATCGACGTGGAAAGCTCAAATTTTGTATACAGCGTTTTCAGGAGAACTGCAAATAAAAGTTCAAATATGGATCAAATCGGGCAACCGCTTTTTGGTGCTGCCATACAAAAATGTAGGTTTTCACTATATATTTCGATACTGCCTCATGCGTCGACGTAAGGAGCTGACATTTCTTACACGGAATTTTCTTTCTTAAAGAAAAATTTTAATTAAGTTCAGAAATGGGACCAATCAGGCAATTCCTTCATGGGATTGCCATGCAAAAAAATTGCTACGTGGTGTTTTCATAGAAATGGTAAATAAAATTTCAAAAATAGGTTAAATTGGGTTACCCCTTCTTAGTGTTGCCATACAAAACTTTTGTTTTTCACTATATTCTTGGTAGCTGCCTGAGAAGGCTTCGAGGTGGAGAGCTCATATTTTGTACACGGAGTTTTCATGAAATTCGAAAGTGGGATCACTCGGGCAACTCCCTCGTAGGGTTGCCATACCAAATTTCGTGTTTTTGGGCACTGAATGAGAACGCGTCGACGTAGAGAGTTACTCTCTGTCACACAAATGAATGCACACACACACACACACACACACACACACACACACACACACACACACACACACACACACACACACACACACACACACACACACACACGCACACACACACACACACACACACACACACACACACACACACACACACACACACACACACACCACACACACACACACACACACACACACACACACACAGAGAGAGAGAGAGAGAGAGAGAGAGAGAGAGAGAGAGAGAGAGAGAGAGAGAGAGAGAGAGAGAGAGACGCGCACACACACACACACATATATACACACACACACACACATATATATATATATACACACACACACGCGCGCACAGGGTGAAAATCTACAGTACGGAATCGCGCGATCGAGTCAGATAATAGCTTAGATATTACTTATCTTTAACAAACCCAACCCTACCCCCACCCATCTAGGTATCTATATTATCGCCGGGCAACTAGTAAAGAAAATATCATAAATGACTAGGAAAAAGAAAACAATTTTCCAAAATCGAATTAGATAAAGTAGAAATATAGTCAACGCGTCTGAGAATTAAGCCTTTTTAGTCGCAGAAGTGAAGGCAACAATACTTATGGTTTTGGGCGAAATTAGAATCTAATTTGGAAAAACCTTCTTACCTTTCACGAAAATAACATGCGTAACTAGAGGTGTATAGGCAGAGACAGGACAAATTAAATATGATAGTAAATATGAAATTTCAAATCACCTATGTTGTTTCACAAATTCCTTTAATTTATTGGTCCTTTTTACGTTTGTAATTAATAAAAATGTAATCTGCCGCAGGCAGAAATTATGAATGATAAAAAACCGTGTGTATAATATCCTAGTATCATCAAAACCTTAGCTTGCTCTGATTATGAAAAATTATACATACCACAGTTACTTGTGTGGGTAGGAGTATTCAGGTAAGTATATTAAATCGTGCAGTATTTACGCACTTGGTGGAATATGTTAGAATTATCTAAAACCCTTATTTTAAATTAGGGGCTAAACATTTTTTTTTACATAATTCAGATATGTTGATTCAATGGAAGCTAACGAATTCGATTTAGGTATATATTAATATATATTTATGTTTCATCCTATGCTTATGTTTGGATTTTTGTTTCATTTTTCTGTAACCAAAGGCGAACTTGTGGAAATAAAATGTTTTATGTTAATTTAACATTCATTTTGGCATAAATTCACCCTTCATAACCGTTCTGAAAATGTAGTTCATATATACATAATGTATGTATGTACGCAGCCAAAAGAAAGAAGATGAGTAAAAAAAATATCATCAATATAAGATGAATTTCGTGTTTGCATTATAGGAGACATTGTTGTTTCAGAATTTAGAATTTCCCATCAACATATTAAGTATAATGCTTGCAGCTATATTAGTATATGAGAAATTGAACAAGAGAACAAAAATATTATACGCTAGATGCGAGCATAAAAGTTAAATAAAGTGAATTTTTGCTACACTTGTAAGACCATTGAAATCTCAATTATATGCATAAAACTAATATAGGTGGACAATTTCTTGTCTTTAGAATTGAACACAATTTTCAATGAATTTACAAATTGTATTCAAATGGAGAAAAATTGAACTTTCCGATTCAGCCGATCAGAGAGGTTCTCATTAGTATGATTATCTCTGATCGCTTACCAAAGAAGTTCAATTATGTAGTTTCCCCTCCCCGCCCACCCCCCAAAATTACCCATATAAATAGGGGGAGGGTGGGGCAAGATGGGCTAGTTAAGGTTCGGAAATGAATAAAATGCAAGTTTTCATTAATAGAAATTTCAAAACTTTAATAAAACATTTTTTGGTAACTAGCCTTCAATATTATAAACAAAAAAAAAGATGTATCTTCATAAAACAAAATAATAATAATTCAAAATATCAGAAATGTCAAAATGGCCATCTTACCCCACATATGGGGCAAGATGGGCTAATGCCATGGGGCAAGATGGGCTATAAAGGTTTAAATAATATTTTACTGTAATATTGTACTGTAGTGGATTATTAATCTGGTAAGCACAATGCACAGACATATGTCGCTCCGGCGTCATCTTCGCCTACGCCCGCGCAGCTACAATGGCCCATTTTTCACAAGCTAGGCACATTATCCATCCCTCAACTAACTGAAGATAACGTTCGTTACCATATAAACAGGGGGAATTGGTACTTTCATTTGCACTCTCTGAAGATATAATTCTAACCGGCTTAGTGTGGTATTTGGTCGCTTTAGTTTTGGTTTTCTTTGACAACGGGTTTTCTTCCTTTCTCTTTCTTTCTTTATTTTTTCCTTTTTCTTCTTTTTTCTTTATCGTTCAATTTTCCTTCTTCCTTTTTCTTGCACAATTTCTTCTTTCCTTCTGATATCTTCTGTAAGCGCTTGCTTATATGGCGAGGATGTAATTATTGCTGTTTTGCTACGTTTTCTAGATGTTCGCTTCTTCTGTTGAGTCACAGGTACTGGAAGGAGTTGCTTAGGACTAACTAATGCAAATACTGACTGCTGAACTGGATGCAAGGGCTCTCTGGCCTGTGTCTGTTCATGCCTAAAATAACGTCCAGGTTCAGAGTAATTTACAGAAATACTATTGGTATTCTCTGTTTGTAATTTGTTAGTCCCTTCATTGTTGTAACCTTGAGATGCTATGTCTACGGTGGATGGTGTTACCTCTATATCTGTCGTCATAGAAGCTACAAAATCAGCTTCTGTGAAAGCGTTTGAATCGTATGGCCAAATTCCACACTTCTTAAATCCATTCACGGCGTTGGACATTATAGCTGCTTGAATAAATGCCTTACCAAACAATTCCGCTACCTGACGAATACTGACAACAATACCAGGATTACTGCGAAGCCATGAAGTTACTGCTTGATCGTAATAGGTACTTAAAGGCTTCATAAAAGTTACGTCGAGTGACTGCAAGCGATGAGTTGTATGTGGTGGAAAGGATAAAATCTCAACGCCATTCTTTCTAGCTTCACCGATAAGTTCTATGCTTTTCGTATGTGTGGAATGGCCATCAAGGAGCAATAATACACGACTTTCTTTTGTTGCCCCAGTGTATTTAATGAACATTTTAAACCACCCCAGGAATAGTTCCGATGTTATCCAACCCGAGTCACTACACACGCCATAAGCTCCTTCCGGTGCATTGACCATCAAGTCGGGCTTCATACTCTTTCTTGGGAAGATCATCATGGAAGGTATATAGCAGGGGTGGCCAACTATAGTAACTTTGGGAACCACATTTTAGAAATGCATATTTTAAAGAGCCATTTATATATCTTTGAAAACAATATACATATAAGATTATTATAATTTTAAAAGTAAAGAATTAGAACTACTGGAGCTGCAAGAAGATGAAGGGTTGAAGCAAGTAAACAGAATAGTTGTTCAACTATTGACTTTTGGAAACAGGTTCCGGAACAAAAATATCCTAAAACCAAAGATTGTGCACTCAGAATAATATCTATTTTCGGCACTTCCTATTCTTGCGAGTCGTTGTATTCCACTCTTAAATTTATTAAAAATAAGTATAGGTCTGTTTTAACTGATAAACATTTAACTGAGCTTGTGCGAACTGCCCTAACTGATCATCAACCAAACTTTCAGCGACTAACTGCTAAAATGGACAATAACCGTAAGGCATCAACAAGCAGATCTAACTTTTAAAGATTTTCTATTTTTTTTATGTAATATTTTCTAAAATTTTGTTGTAATGAAATAAAATCTTTTTTGAGCCACACCACACGACTCCGCGAGCCGCGTTATGGCCACCCCTGGTATGTAGTGACCAGTGGCAATAAACCATGCTTCAACAGTTATAGTTGCTCCTCTCTCTGCAGATGTCAAAGCGCCAACTTGTTTGCGACCTTTCAAAGCAATTATTTTACATCTGTATTTTGGTACAACTGAAACACCGGTTTCATCGCAGTTGTAAATGCGGTTACCAGTGAATTTATGGTCGTCGTAGAGTTTTCCTAATAGCTTGTAGAAGTCTGACACTGCATCCTGATTAAAGCCTGCTGCTCTTGCAGTGGATGTATTTTCCGGTTTCCTTATTGCTAGTTACGGGTGTCGTTTTAAAAAGCCGGTAAGCCAATCTTATCCCTGCCATACTTATATATTCTTTAAAAAGATGAGCTTTACCGTTCCTTATTGCCAGTTGATATGCTAAAACCTTTGCGTCTCTGGATGTAAGACCAAAGAGGCTACTTTCCATATTTATAATATAGCTTGCAAGCTCTTTTCTTCTTCGAATGAAAATACTGTTGACTTTGGGCCTAAAGGAAAATGTTAAAATGATTCCAAATATTTATTACTTGGCTTAAAGCCTAGTAATTTGTGTTTCTATACCAACCACAAGTTACTTCGAAAGGCAATATTTTTGTGATCAATGTCACATTTGTCATATGACGTAAAAATAATAACAAACTCACGTTAATCAAGGTTTTTTATCACAACGCAGCGACACGTCCTTCTTCTGTAACAGCACTCGGTCGACTGAGCGGTGCGAGGAAGACACGCCTAATGCACGTTGCTGCTTGTTTCTAGCGTGTTCGTCTTGGGAGAAAACACGGGTAGCCCGTCTTGCCCTCTAGCCCGTCTTGCCATCTAGCCCGTCTTGCCACACCTTCCCCTACTTTTTAATAAAGGAAAGTATGAATTTTATATGGCAGCAAGATTTCTCAATGCAATTTTCAAATTGGTTGATTGTTCCCCCCCACTGACTCGTAACAATGGACCGAGCGATTTGCTATTTCATGTGGCACAAAAAAAATTGTGTTTCTGTATATCACCGTTAGAGCACACTTTAAAACGATTACATAAAAAATATGTAAAACTCAACCAATCAGATGAAATTTTACACCCGAAAATCGAATTTAATTAAAAAAATATATTTTCTTGTGCCCAAGTGATATTTTAATCGTTTATAAGGAATTAAACTCATTCCGACTTTAATTTTCAAAAGTTATTCTTAACTGAATCCTGCTTATGGGCAAGAGAGACGAAGCATGGTAAACACTATCTTTACCTTATTCTTTCTGCGGTGATTACATCTGTAGCCAACATAAAAACATCAAATGGCATATGCAAATGTTCCAGAATGCAATATTTTGTGTTGGTAGCTCCAACTCTGCCATAGGGCGAAAGTGAGAACTATAAAACTTGTGCCATGCTTTCTTATAGGAAAATTACAATACGCTCAGTCCATTGTTATAAGTCAGTGTTCCCCCCTTATCCCAATACAGCACTCGCACCCACCAAGTAAAACTTCTTGGTGGATAATTTCTTGCCTCTATGGAAATTCACTGAAAATAATTGAGTGAAACTCTCGAGAAATACTTTCTCTGCCATGAAACAGACACCTTCACTACTACATGAGAGCCCAATTTAGTCCTAATATTCTAAATTCACTGCAGATTCTTATGTAAAACTGACAAAAGTTTGATTTGAATAGCTACTCCGCCCTAATCTACTATTCATACAGAATAATTGTCTGCTAATAATCTTAAGCTTATTTCTTTACCTTCCGAAGTGAAATCAAATTTTTATATCTTCCCTAACAAAAGTATTTAAAATTCATCTTAATCAAATGACTACGATTTCGCAGACAAAAAACCTCAACTGCATATGTGAACGTCCCGTGCTCCGATGAGTTCGAATCAATCTGTCTACAGATGCGAACTAAGGCCGGACATACACTATTACAACTATAACTCAGTTGAGAGTTATTCGGATTAAAGCGGTAACTTTACATTTTAATCAAAACTATTTTATTATTTTATTAAGTAAGGAATATAGTAAGTGTAGCCTTGGGAAAGGTAAGGAGCCGAGTTTAAACTTACTGGAAGACTATTTTCCAGTGCGGATAGTAGTTTAGGCTTTATGGTATATATAAAATCAATGTCTTGTCACTTTTCCATAAAATATAAAACATTTTTGGAGAATCGGTTTCATGGTTTGGGTAGTATTTCTCGAGGGTTTTAGTGACTTCCATCAGTGAAATTCTATGGTAAGCGATCAGAGATAACCAGAGATAACCAATACTGATGAGACCTCTCTGATCGCTGGGTCGAAAAGTTCATTTTTTCTGAAACCAATATATTTCGGGTGAGATATGGTCATATGGTCAATTGCTGAGAATAAAAAAAAATATAAAGGTTGTAGAGCTCGCATTAATTATTCCCTAAAACTCTGTAGATTACAAAACATTCCAGAGTTATACAGGGTGTCCCGTAAGTGGTGTGAGGTTGCAGAGCTCGCATTAATTATTACCTAAAACTCTATAGATTACAAAACATACCAGAGTTATACAGGGTGTCCCGTAAGTGGTGCGATAATTGCCTACTTTCTGGCACCAATTGAACTTTTTCAGTCATTTTCTCTGGATATACTTAAGAAAAGGTTCAAAGTGTGACAGGTCATGTCATTGGGCTTCTTAAATCCAATATGAACAATTGATATTGATTGCCTACTTTCTGGCACCAATTGAACTTTTTCAGTCATTTTCTCTGGATATACTTAAGAAAAGGTTCAAAGTGTGACAGGTCATGTTAAAGCGAAGATCTTGGGCTTCTTAAATCCAATATGAACAATTGATATTGAAGACGTGTTTTTTGATAAAAATTGTAGATTTGCTTATAGACCATTGGAAAGGTCCAACGATTACCTATATAAAGTTCAGAAGTTACAGGGTGATCTATAAAAACATATCCGAACTTCTTTAGGACTCGTTAGCATCCCCCCATACACCTTTTCGCTTGTCTAAGTATGACCTATATCCATAGCCTTCGGGTATCACACACACCCTGTATATGAGTATGAAAGAAGTGAATAAAATTATAAAATTCTTCAACCCAAACAAAATTCAAAGCAATTCCAAGCAAAAGTGCATTTGTGCAAAATTACACATTTGGTAACAATAAAGTATTTCACCCTAGTGCACTTCATAAATCGTTACGTGAATAATGACCGCATCGAAGAAAGTTAAGAATGCTTGGGTCAGGGACTTCTAAAAAAATATTGACCCGATTGCTGAGTATAAATAAAACCGGCATAATTCATGACCAAGTAAACATGGGTTTCAGGAAGATGCTGTACCTTCAACGTTTCATTTTCCACACGGACTGGAGTTACTACCTACATAAACGGACTTTTATCCGATTTTACTTATCTACATTAGCTTTGTAAAAAAAAAAAAAGACTAATTCAAAAGTGGTACCAAGGTATAGCACCTTCCCCTATTATTTGTTATTGATATTAAATTCATTATGTGAATTAATTTGTAAGATATAATCCCCACTAACTTTCTTTAGGTATTCTTTTAGACTCTATCCGAAGTTTTGTATAAATAAGCTATCAAGATTAAATAAGGAGAGTTAACTTTTTAACACTATTCCATATTCTACTTGTAATCCCTGCTTTAACTTCTGCATCCATTAGCATGCTTTCGTGCCGAGAATTATAAAAGCAGGGATTGTCAATAGCTGTACACAATGGACTCAAATCATAATTTAATATGTTATGAATATTATAATTGTTTAGAATTGTTTACATTAGTGTAAGAGATATTAAAATAAAAAAAAACTAATAATTAATGAATTTGGGTAAATTTTGTAACCCGCATCTTTTGGTGAGATCAGTTTTGCGGAAAGGCGCACTGGCATCCAGAGGATTCAGATATGCTCGAATACTCGCAGATGTTTAATCTACTTTCCGTGGACACCCTAGTTTCGTTTTCTATGAAATTATTACAGAGTTGAATATTTTATACAAGGTTTTATCAACCTCCCCTTAAATTCTGGCGGCTCTTTACATTTCAATTCCTCCCCGCTCCCTTAGCCGATATCTACGATGACTTGCCCTTTTATAATGCCTATTCCGAATGCATAGATAATAATTAATTAAGGCTCAAATCAAGAGTCAGTTCAGTAAAATTTTATGATTTTTTATATTATTTTAAATTTTGCCCCATACAGGACTAGAATTTATAGTTTTTAAAATAGGTCATAGATGAAATAGAAAATTTTTTAGATTATTATTTTTGCGATTCTAAACTAAGTTAATAAATACCAGAGGAAAAAGCAAATGCCTTGTTCGGTTTTTGAAGCTGGGAAATTCCGCGTTCCTACCACTGAGGTCAAAAAATAATGAGTGCGAGTTCCGTACGAGCAAGATGTAAAATAAATTAAAAGATTGTAAAAATTAACTTTTTATTTTAGCGCTTTCATCATGGTTAATGACAGTTGAAAGCTTTGTGACTAGAAAAATTGAAATATAAATGAAATTTTTATCACCTAAATACCCCATAAAAAAATTCGGGACGCAGTTAAAATCCCTTTTCACACCCAAAAATGATAGTTCAGTCAATTTATTTAATATCCAGCCATGCTCCCTAATTATCCCTAAACGAATTTCTGAGTCCTCAAATTAATGAATTTAAAATTGAGACCTACCTAAGTCGCTATCTCGTACCCGAAAACCGACATTAACCCAATTTTTGTATCTTTGTAATTTTCTTACTACCCATCACAGTAACTTAATTTAGAGCAACTGCAAAGTATTCTTAATTTTTTAGTAGACGAATTTTCTATAGTTGAGTGCTGCTTTTAAATAATTGAATAAATCCTGTCAGCTACAACCTTTACCATATTTAAGATAGTCTGTATTTGCTGCATAGTAAAAGTTTTACATTTCGGGCATAATATTCTAAGTTCCGCCAAAATGGGACATACTGAAAGGAAGTGAAAGAAACTCTTTGCGTCTCCCAAGTTACAAAGCCAGCACTGAAAGCTGTCTTGAACTTTCCAAGGCACTCTGTTTAGGTAAAAAAGACTGCCTCTGCATTTAAATATATATCTAATTTTTGTTATGCTGTGTTCGTCTCTAAAATAGTTATTTTCATTCAGAGCATAATTTAAGTCACTATACAAACCATGTTTAATCCCTTGCTTGGCTCTATCTATATATTTTGTATGTATAAATTTATGCTCTTTCTCTAGGATCCGTTTTAAACAATCAGCTAGTTACTATGGTGGTGACATCAATGCCATGCCTATCTGCTAGAAACAATAAGTTTTCGTAGCAACCAATCTTACGTATCATAACCTTCGTAGCCAGGGTTTTTTTGTCATCTCTCATCATTCATAGAAAATATTTTTAATAAGTACCGAAAGTGGGACTCAAGTGTGTGAAGGCCGAATTCGATTTGTAACATATAATTAGGGGTATGTTGGGGGAGGCAAAAAGCTTTTTTTATGAAGAATCGTTGTAGCTGATCAACTCAATTTCTGAAGCGTAACACATAACAGACCTAGAGATTGCTTGGAACATTTAAAATTTTTCCGATGTTAATACTCTTGGATTTTTCATAAAATTGTTCCAAGTGACAACGCCCAACAAACACATTTTAAGACTTGTCTGATCTATAGAACGTCATTTTTTAACTGAAAATAGATTATGAATTCTTTGCTCATTTCGACGTCATTTAGACGTAAGTTTTCTACGAAACTAGGACATGTTGATCAAATTTTCGCTTACTATTGACTTATTATTGTGACCCATTTCCAGCGACGTCCTTTTTACGTCAATATTTGAAGTTTTAAGAGCATCGAGTTTAGTTTCCGTAAAATATAGACTTCGTATTGACTGGAACTTTTTTAAGTCGACATATGACGTCTTTCAGGAGTTCAAGTTGGTATAAGTTTCAATAATTTAAATAATGTAATCGGAATTTGATCACAAAATGACCGACCATGCATGTATTATACAAAAATATATGAAAGAACGCCATTTAAGACGTAATCCTAGTTAATCCTCTAGAGCCTAATATTAGAAATTTTTCTATTGTTCTTAAACTCTTTTTCATATCTTACTTTTGCCATTTTTTGTCATCATTTCTGCTATTGCATAGGCACGCGTTGTCTAATTCTCGTCAGTTTTTGACTGCATTTGAAAGTGGCGCTGCTTGTCGTCATTTTCGTCATTTCTCGATTTTTCATATTTTCGTGGAAGGACGGGCATTCAAGACTTGCATTAGTCTTGTTCAAGCAGCAGTACAGGCAACAATTCTATGGGGTTTAGTCAAAAGTATATATCCCAAAAAAATGTACTATGCGCTACTTACGAAGTTGTGCGCTTTTAATCGAAATAATATTCAGTTTTTTTGAAGTTATGCATTTTGGATACATCGTTTTATTTCAATGTTTTTGTGAACCAAAATTCAACGAAAACATTGAAAATGCTTTTTTCGATAAGCAACGTAAAAAATTTATAATTTCTTCCGAATAATAAGAACATAAGAATTTCCTTACCTATTAGTTTAAGTTCAATAGGAAATGTCCGTCGGTCCAGGGTGGAAAAGTGAGGCCATTTTGTATTAATAATTGGTGGCTAATATGACGAGTTTATTTCCGTCTGAAGACGTGTTACAGGTGTTATAATGACGTCCTCTGGGCAACCGAAATGTACGCATTCAGTTTAATTTTGGTACTTTATTTTGGTGGCTAATATGACGACCCTATTTCCGTCTGAAGACGTATTTTAGGTAGTACATTGTCGACAGATCGACGTGAAAAAGATGTTCGATTTAACCAAATTTTGATTTTGACCACTTTTCAATTTCAGTACAAAGGACGGTCTATTGTATGTACTATTGACCAGACAATGGTTGTTGGGTGATTATCTTTACTGTTGACAATCTTTCCTCTAGGTGCCTTGTGAATGTCAATTTCGAAGTGATAATGACCCCTAGGTACTTATACTGGCTTACTGTATGTACGTCGCGGCCATCAAAGGTCCAGTGTTCGGATTGCCTTTCGCTTGCCACCTCCTTTACTGAATATCATAATTTTGGATTTTTCAAGATTTCCTTCTAGTTACCACTTGCTTGCGGTTAATAATATATATAGGATCGATAATTTGTGAGACTTCAATAAATATTAGTATTAATCTGATCGATAGGTTTTATGATTTACCCTTATACCATTAGATAAAAATCACATGGCGCCCATTATTAATTGATCCAATCCATCTCCTGAGGTAGTTTATTACGTGCTGGGGAGAACGTAACAAATATTAAAAGTTATTATTTTTTTTATTTAAGAGGAGTCAGTACTCAGCAAAAATTTCAATTTAGATACTAGCGAGCCTGTAGGCAATAAAACTTACTATACGTAGGTTTCTGTCCTGAAAGTATGAAAATTCATATCAATTAGCCTAGACCTAGACCACAAGTCAGCTTAGAGACATCTAGCGTAAAAGACAGAAACCCAACATGCGACAATTTAAGACGAAAATAAAAATTTGCAGTTCAAAGAAATTAAACATTTTAAACGAGAATTAACTGTCCTAAACTTTTTTTGCACATAATTGGTAAATATATAATTTTACAATATATAATATTGCAATTTCTCGTCGGTGAAATATCGAGCGAGAAAACAAGTACAAAAACTCGACGTTATTTGCTAGATCTAGGTTTTATCTTTCTAAAATAGTCACAATCTAAAGACATGAGAATACCTACTAACAGGAATTTGATTTGAAAATAAATCAATTTTTACTATTTTTTACAAGTTTCCGAGCTAATATCTCCATTCCAACAAATTTTTCCCGACGTTATTTACTAGACCTCTTCGTTACCTTTCATTTAAGATATAATTCATTATTCTGGTACAAATAGTTTGCCAGAAATTCGCATTGAAAAATGTATTAAACTTGCATATCTTGGTACTGACTCCTCTAAAGTATGTCCGTCTCCATAAGTCCAGAATGCGTCTATTTAGAACGATCAAATCGCTGTACACGACGTTTTCATAAGAACAGTAAATCAAATTTCAAAAATGGACTAAATCGGGCAAATCCTTTGTCATACACAAATTGAGCTGAAAATGATCAGTCCTAGACGTTTTTATTGTACTGAAAAGCTCTTCAGAATAAGAAATCATATAAAATTAGTTATAATCATTTTTACTGTCTGATGAACTGTTCTAGAAACTTGCACAGAGACCATACGAAATTGAATACGGGCATTCATCTAGGTTATCGTAAGAATTAGTCTAAGCCCTTGTTCGAAGTGAAATTTTCAAGTGTACAAGAGTATTTGAAAATTCTAAATCTAGAAATTTGATTTACTTATCTGTCATCAGAGCTCTACCTTCTTCCAAACTGAGGTAGATGTACCCTTGCTGACAAATGTGCTTTACCATTAAGCTATTAACGTGTCATATTCTATTTAAATTCCTAAACGGTTCCATTTATGTTAATTTAGTTTTGTTTACAACTTTTCTTTATAGCTAATTTTGAATAAATTTTTGCGTCCTATGTTTGGAATGAATTATTGTATTGATTTATGTAGTAAGATTTATGCAAATTTTTTTAGAGGCTTTTAATTATTTGATATGTCTCAAAAAGATTAATTAGCACCTTCTCGAATTGAAAATGGTTTAATGATTTACAGCTGAAATGCCAAGAAATAAAGCTTAGTTCAATCGTTTCAAAATCTCTAAAACTACTTCTGAATTAGAAAAGAAAAACAAAAAAATACGACTATAACTCATATAGTTATAATACAACAATCATTTTAAATAGTACGCATATTCTAATAAGAACGGAATACAAAAAAAAATAAATAGTCCGACATTATTTTTGGGTTGTCATTAATGAAAAGAGAGGCTCCAACCAGTTCTATAGAAATTAATGATAACAAAATGAATCATTAACATGGAGCGGTTAATCTTGCCTGTGACTTTCTTGAGTTGGATTAAGGTCCATTTACACTGAACCGTTAATCACATAAATTTGGAATTAGAATACTTAGTCTTGAGCATAAATTCATACTTAAATGACAGAACATACCGCAAAGACAGCTGTTAAAAATATGAGCTCTAATTTGAATGAAAATTTAGACATAATTTCTTTGTGACTAAATGAAGATGAAATTCCTTCAAAATCTTAAATGTCGTGCTATGGGAAAGTGTGAGATGAATTCCATTCGAAAGAGGAATGCTTTGGTGCCAGTGGGAATTGGGAATGAGATTTTGAATTATGTATTTTCATTTCAGTTTGGGTATTTGATGGTTGATTTATGTATGTCTTTAGATGACATTTTTGCTATTTATAATTAAGAATAAATAATTACAAAGATCCGTAACTTTGCAATAAAGTTGATTACGTTTTGTTACGTCTCTAATGAGGGCTTCCTGAAGCATGAACTTGGAAATGGAAAATATCTTAAGATTTACTAGTAAATTATGTGCGTATATTTATCTGTTGTGTGTCCTTTTCATTTGATGTGCCGTCCTCATTCTTCACTGGAATGATGCGGCAAAAGAATTTTTTCTTGTATCTTGCAAAAATTAAACACAAGTACACTTATATCATGTTCAGACTGCGCCGAAATTACGTAATTTCGATGAGGTAATTTTGAAATCATGGGAAGGTGTTCACACTTAGATCATATAACGAAATGGATAGGTTATGCTTTGTAAAATTCGTGTACGTGTAATAAGCATTTTTTTTGTGGCAAGGAGGTGAATTGTCAGTTCGACAATTCTGATTTATTTCTGACATTTCAGATTTTATGGCAAGAAGTTCGGTTTGTTTGTTTAAAATTGAATTGTCAGTGGGCGCGTTCACTGCCACTTTGGTAGCGTAGTCGTTGTCGTAGTGTAGTTCTGTCAAACCGACTACGATCGACTATCCTCCTGAGCATAGTCGAATGTAGTCGACTATTTCGTACATTCATAGTGCGGAGTGAACGATAGTCGTAGTCAAGCCCCTCTAAACATTTGAGAGCATACACATGAAGTGAAACGAAAACGTGAACTTTACGAACCGTGTTTTACTAATACACCCACGGCTCTATAGTACATGAACACTATATTCACAGCGTAACAAAAACATACTGAAATCGTACCTCCTTCTAAGCATTTGAGAGTGTACACCAAAAGTGAAACGAAAACGTATTGAAAACGTACTTCTGGATTTATTGACAGCAGACAGCTGTGTTGTGCATGTTAATTTGTTTGTGAATAACAAAACGCCGCGTTAATTTTTATTTTATTAAAACTTTGGAGTGTCAACAAATTTGAATTACTTATATTATTATTATTGAACTTTTGTCAGTTTACTAAGCTATTTTGGCTGTGTTCACGTCGGCGACTGCAGTCGACTGCAGTCGACTTTTGTCAATTTGACTCAGAAAATGTCGACACGGCACTTTTAATTGCATGTGTAGGCGGATGGGGCATTTTGGGGAGTGTTCATATACACCAAATTGCGTTCACGCAAAACCCTCGAGAATACTTCACAAGCCATGAAACAGACTCCCTCCCTACCACATGCGAGGCCCAGCGTAGTCCTTACATTTTAAAATATTTGCAGAGTTCTTATGTAAAAGTGACAAAAGTTTGATTTGAATAGCTACTCCACCCTAAACTACTATTCATACAGAAAAACGGCGTTCTGTTAATCTTAAGCTTGCTTTCTTATCTTCCGAACCGTAATAAAATTTTCATACCTTTCCTAACAAAATTATTTTAAAAAATTTATCTTAACCAAATGACTACGATTCCTCAAACAAAAATTCTCAGCTGAGTAGTCATTGTAATGTCGCTGTGCCGTCATGGCATGCCGCGGGCTGATGATATCGAATGTAGCTGCCTACAGATTCGGACTACGGCTGCACATACACACATGCAATTATCACTCAGCAGAGAGGTATTGAGCGTAAAATGGTATGGTTTCTTTGTAATCAAAACTATTTTATTATTTTGTTAAGTAAGGTATATAGTAAGTGTAGCCTTTGGGAAGGTAAGCAACCAAGCTGTAAATTACTAGAAGACAATTTTTCTGTATGGATAGTAGTTTAGGCTCTATGGCATATATAAAGCCAATGTTTAACAATTTTCCATAAGTATCAATATAGAACATTTTAGAAAACGGACTAAGCACGCACACATATAGATTTCTGTTTCATGGCTTGGGAAGTATTCTCGAGGGTTTTGGTTCACGTCGTCAAGTCAATTTGACTGCAGTCGACTTGAGTCATTAACTTCGTGCTCCTGAGGTGGAAGTAAGTTAACTCGCGCGGGAAATAGGAAAGTTTTTCAAAATGGAAATGAATGATAAAAATTTTATGGTCATTGAGGAATCAGATAAGACCTAAAAATATAACAAATCTCATAAAAGATTTTAATATCAGAGTTTTTTTTTTTTAGGTTTCAAGGAAGCTTAAACGAATAATTAATAATCGAAGCACAAGTTTCTCGTCTGGCGTCCATTTCCTTTTTTACCTCTTTGACGTTTACTCACATATTCTCCAGGCCGAGTAAATTTGACTGCAGTCTTTTTGACTGAAGTCGACTGCAGTCGCCGACGAGAGCAGACCCTTTGTAGTCTATCGATAATTCCAATTATCTATACCCTACTCGATGTACCTAAAACATTGTAACGTAGTGTAAGCTCATGATACAAAGATAAGAAGGTATGGCCGAATCGAGAGGAACTTTTTGGGTTACTACGTCATGTGGACACAAACGTCATTTGTCAAAGCATGTTAATTATTTTGTAAAATATCAAAATATTTGTATCTGTCAGTGAACAGAAAAAAGATTGCTTGGTTGCGTTTGGATGTTTAAAACTTTATAAATTTTTTAAAATTTTTTTATAACAGAATTCGCAATAAGAATTTGTCCGATTGTTGATCGTTTTTTGAGATTACATTACAACAAATTATCATATCAGCAGTGCTCCCTTAAGCAATTATGTACTTTATATTCCCACTTTTTAATTTTATTATACATATCACAAATTGTTGTGAAATAATATGAAATTTTAGCCAACTTGAGACAATGACAGATCGCACGACTGAATGACTTTTGTCATCCATGACGTAAGCACCCAATTGACAGAAAACTCGGACATACCTTGTTTCTTTGTATCATGGTGTAAGCTAAGGTTCCTTAATAAACGTTTTTTTGTTCTATTTTTGTGATGCTATTTTTATAAAATAAATTGAAATGGAAAAATCTGTTGTTTTCTTCAAAAGCCATTGAGTCCTCATGCAAAACGTTTCGTAAACTGAACGTAATTTTCATTCCGAAAACGTAACACTTTAGAGTACAGTTTACGAAATAATGTCAACTACCACTACACTGACAGTCTACGCTTTTCAGTTTCACTTCTCTTTGGCCTGATGATTCGTTTCTGTTACGCATTCACTACACCAAAGCGTTTCTTTTGCGTACACTTCTATGCAAGCATGTTTACATTTTCGTTACGTTTTTGTTTCGCCTTGCTTGAAGGGTCGTAGTCGTTTACTGTCAAAATTTGGCGAAGTGAACGCTCGGTAGTGACTCGTAGTCGACAAAAATTCACTATTTCGGTGGTAGTGAACGCGCGCATTGTCGTCTTATGTTACAGTAGCCATACAAAGGCAACGCCAAAATATGTTATCAGAAAATAAACCGGGCACTAGGAAAACTCGTAAATATGTAAAAAGTTATAAAAATATTATAAACTTAAAAATTTTATGATATAATGGGATCTCGATCTCTTCTATTGAATTTCTTCAATACTTAATAAAGTTTCAACCAATAAATTATTCGCCCGGTGTGAAAATATCGTAGTTTACTACTTCCATGATTAAAACGAATACATCGATCCTTTTTGTTATATGATCTAAGTCTTCACACTGTTACTGAGATAATTTCAACTGTCATATATCAAATATAAAATACCAAATGTCAAATTTCAGTGAAGTGAGTCAGCCAAAATTACTTTTTATTTAGGAAAAAATATTGAGAAAAATGGCTGATTCATATAGCAATAGAAAAACAGAACTGTAAATAAATGGAGCTGTCAATATAATGAAAATGGCGTGATGAATGCCGCTAGATGAGTGCATTCATTAATTATCACATGATTTTGCATGTAATTTGAAATTACGCTAATGTATGGGAAATTACGTGATTTCGAGGTGAAATTTAAGAAACTAATTCAAAATTACGTAATTTCGGCGCAATCTGAACGCACTGGAAAGTCTTAAGCAGTACTGTCCTCATTGTGTTATAGCGTGGCCCGTCAAATTCTGGTGGTCTGATCGCTGGTGGTTGTATCATCAACTTGAAAGTATGGATTGGAAAAGCAGAAATTCCAGATATGGTATTCTTTTGCAAAATTTCAGTGGAAGAAAGTGACAGCATTCTCACACACACAGCTGTTTTTACACGCTAAAGCGAGCCATTTTCAGCTTTACAAATCTGTTCGAGGTATACAGGGTGTTTCCCACTAGGAGGTCAATAGAGCGGGAGGTGATAGTACTCACCTGGGCGAACCAAAAATTGTATGGCGGGGGGGGGGGGGCATATAAACCGTTTACGAGTTACAGGGTGATTAAGAAAAAAAGCTAGTTTTTCATAAAACACCCTGTATCTTAAAAACTACAGGGGGTACGGTCACAGTTATGCAGAACTTTACGGGCTTTCTAAGGACTGCTCAATCAGCACAACACCCTGCTTTCATCAAGAATTATGGTTGTCTAAACTAAAAATTTCGGATTTTCTTACCTTTTTTAATTTCACCTCTATTATTTTTGAAAAAGGTCGTTAACATAACTATTTCTTATAAAAACTGTAAACTGTAGACTCTCCTCTTTAATTTGACCTATTATTCGAAATTTTTAGTTTAGACAACCATAATTCTTGATGGGAGAGGAGTGTGGTGCTGATTGAACAGTCGTTGAAAAGGCCATGAAGTTCTGCATACAATGAGCACTTAACTGTGCGCCCTGTAGTTTTTAAGATACAGGGTCTTTTGTGCAAACTAGCTTTTTTTCTTAATCACCCTATAACTCCTAAACGGTTGATATGCCCACCCCTCCGCCATACAATTTTTGGTTCGTCTAGGTGAGTACTATCACTTCCCGCTCTATTGACCTCCTAGTGGGAAACACTCTGTATACGAAAAATTTAATTTCGCATTGTTAATGGAAATTTTGTTTTGACAGTTCGTGACTTTATTTTCCTCTGCGATGCTTGATATTCAATTTTTTCTGCTGTATTTTTAATGAAATGCTTCGAAAAGTTACTTAAATTGTTATTTTAGGGTCTACAGTGAGTGGTACAACCAAATTATCTGTAGAAATAGCAAATCATTTTGGTGCTGAAATTATAAATGCAAATTCTATGTAGGTAAAATGTGGCTCTGTGGAAAATAAATAAGGCTGGAATAATATAATTGTTTTTACCATGATTAATATCATAAATATTTTAAGTTTCCATTACAAAGTAGATATAATATTATCAGCAGTGCAAAGATCTGAAGTTCTGTTGGTTTTTTTAATTAATTAATTAATTTAATTAAAAAATGCAGAAAATGTATTTAAATCCCTAGGAATTGCATGTAGAAATGCCATGGAAAGGGCTTAGAATTCTCTATAACTTTCATGCGAAAATAACAAGGAAAAAACATGGAAATCTGTTAGATTTCCACGTTCAATTCCAGCTACCAATGCAATCAAAGACTTGGAATCTCGACTAAGTTAATGATGAGAAGAAGAAAGGGATAATGATATTTTTTTTATGATCGTATTTAAGTTCTGGATGGCGCGAGTTGCTTACATCTTACATCTTACACACGAATTCGATGAGTAAGTACCTAGAATTAAATAAGATTAGTTTAAGCTGGACTACAAATTTATTCAATTAATGCTACATTCACAATGCAAAGTGGCGAAGAGCAGCGTAGAGTGATAACTGGCATACTTTTTTTTCGCACGCAATAATGCATATGGCTATCTCTGTTTGGCTCAGAGTAGCGCAGATTGGAGGTGCATGAAAATAAGTTTTATTCTTATTTCACGCTGGCATTTCCGAAAGCTTACAAACTGGAATTTTGAACTACTAGCATGTAGATGGCGTGGAAAAAGCTCCAGACTTCTTTTTATCATACCTAACATATTTTAATGTTATTTCCTGATTTAATATTTTTTATGAATGCTAATATTAAAAAAAGAGGTATTTTTTGTAAACTTATGATTTAAAAACCAAAAAAATTACGTTAATTTTGAGCTAGTTCCGAAGCAATCTGATGGTGCAACCGGTGTCTCCTTTTTCGAATTAATTATTTTGACAACGACAAGCATGTTGATTTGGCGTTGCTATGGAATTTTGTTACGTTTAATTTCAAAGTTCGAATTTCACTCTGCGCTGTATTGTGAACAGCTTCGCTCTGGAGTCAAAACTCACTCGGCTCCACTCTGCATAGTGAATGCGGCATAAATGTTGTTAGCTTGTTTTTTTTTATAGAAATAATACATACCTACACTTCAATACTGTCAAAATGATGTCAGACAAATGAGGCGGCGCATGAAAATTAACTCTAAAAGGAAAAGGAAATATCACTGTTAGGTGGTATTTATCTATTCCACGAAGTATAGTTTGTTCACAAACTTAATGGTAAACTTACCCGATCCAAGTTCTCTTCCAAATTGTCCACACAATTCACTTCTAACCTAGGAAAAATATCATCAAGTATTACAGCCGGAATTTTATAGCTCGGATATTATAAATGTGCAAATCAAACTATTTCCAGCCCAAGCCAAGTGCCTATATGTATATATTATTTAAGGAAATAAACTTTATTTTGAAAATCTGAGACCATGTGAAGAGGTTGTTAAAGTTTTAATCGCATATTCAAATATACCAAATTAAAGCTGATATTAAAGGGATTATTTTGACAAAAAAACGATAAAAAATTTGAACCGATTTGAAACGGTTAGTTCCGATTGGAAAAAATATTGGAAAATCGTGGAAAACTAGCAAAATAGATGGCGACAGTTTTTGACAAGTCACTGAAGGTGTTACGCTCTAAAATTGGTGGTGGTTTTGGCGGTTTCGTGACGTCATATAAATAATTTTTTTTTGTGGTCTTGATGCTGCTTTAAACTTTCCTTCCAGGTGGGTGATTCTGATCTATTGTCGTTCTTTAATGTTAAAATATACGCCTAAATGAAATGAACTTTTCTACTGATTTTTTCGTGTTTTTGTTCAGCTTAGCAACCCTTGCATTACATAGAATGAACTGAAAATGACACTTCGCATTACAAATTCAAAATATTATTTCGAATTTAAGCACTTGATGACGAATATAAATTTACCACAATATAACATTTTTGTCACAACCTGGGAAGCAGTTGACTAATTTGTCGTACTTTTAGGCGTGTATTCTGACATTAATTCATGCAAATTCATTTTAGTTTATTTTCTGGTTGATGAAAAGGATAAATTAAAATGAATATGGTGAATATACAAATTTGAGGTGAAATGTCAAAATATGTGACTAAAATATACGCCTAAGCTACGACAAAGAGATCAGAATCACCGTCCAGAACTACAACAACTAGGATTAGGGCGCTGTTTTGGGTTCACCTCGTGATCGTTAATATATTTCTAGGGCAACACGGCAATACTCATAGATGAAATTCTCTGCGCTTCTTGGTATCATCCTCAATCCTTTTGCAGTGCGAACCTTTGTGTGAAGCAGTAGATTAGATTAGATTTGTGAAGGGGTGTATAGGCGTTGGCCTCGCAATCACTGCGACCTGAAAGATCTATTGTGAGTCCCCGTTGAATTTGCTCCATTTATAGGTTTAGACTGTTAATAAAGTCTAGAACCATTCTGGGCTTAAGGTTCCATACGTAACTTGGTGGAGGAAAAGCATGTTCAAGGTGGGGTAATCTCCACCTGACCAATGCTTCGCAGTTGCAGAGCAAGTGCTCCGAGGTTTCGTGAACATCCTGACAGAAGCGGCAGGATGAAGTCTCAGCCAAACCCAGCTTTAGGTGATACCTCAAGGGACAATGGCCTGAGAAGAGCTCTGTGATCATTTTGAGCTCTGTTCTTCTAAGGAGTAGGAGTTCTTTTGTTTTTCCGCCAGAGGAGTCGATGAACTTTTTTGCCTGACGAAGTCCTTGTAGCCTTTCCCAATACAGGGATTTTTGTTTGTTCTCCCAGTTATTTAGGGTAGCTCTGAGGTAACACTTTGAAGTGCCACAAAATGGCTCTGGTGGCTAGGCCATCCGCAATTTCATTGCCTTTGTGGCCCTTATGTCCAGGCACCCACATGAAGATAACTTTGTTTCTCCTTGATAGATTTTTGAGGATTTGTAGACATTCCCAGACTATCCCTGACTTGACAGTGTATGACTTTAAGGCCTTGAGGGTAGCTTGACTATCCGAGAGGATATTAATGGTTGAGCCATTTATGGCTCTTTTAATGCAGGTATTGGCACATTCTTCTATGGCCAATACCTCGGCTTGGAATACGGTAGCGGTAGAGCCTAGAGCCTTTGGTATATGGCATTTGGGGCCGTATACCCCCAATCCGACCTCACTGTTTGTTTTTGAGCCGTCTGTATACCACACCATCGATCCTTGTTGGAAGGACGGTGTAGTGGAGCGCCATTGTTGTCGGTCTCCAAGAACCACTTGGAATGGTCTTACAAAATCCACTCTGGGTGTGATTATATCATATATTTTCGTCACTTGCTCGAAGCATATCTGTTTTAAGATACTTAAATGACCAACTAGATCGCCTGGCTTTAACTGTTTTTCCGTTTGTACTCTAATAGCACTGGAGATCGCTTCCTTTTTCACCTGCAAATGCAGGGGTGCAAGGTTTAATAAGGCTTCCATGGCTGCTGTAGGACAGGTTCTCATGGCACCAGTTATTCCTAGACAGGCAAGCCGCTGGGTTTTTTGAAGCAGAGCCTCAGCCGTCTTTTGATTAGTTTTTGGCCACCATGCGAGGGCCGCTGGAAAAATCCTGGTAAAAGAAAAGTCGTCGGGACAGTGTTCGAGAAGGAGAAAATTTAGCGGGAGATGCTTGGACTAAGCCAATAAATTTAAGTAAAGAAATCTAAAAAGGAAGGTAGGCGGCTGGCCAGCAAGTAAAGGACATGGTGATGTTATAGGCAAGTAAAGCACTCCTATTTCAATCACTATTATTATTTTAGGGTTAGATTTATACCTTCTCCCCACGTGGCTGACTGACTGTGCGATATCATTTTATTGAGGGTAGTTTTATTTTTGTATATCACACCATATGCATACCGCATATGGTAAATAGATCGTAGGCATGTTCTTCATATATATTTATATACAGTGCGACATAATTTTATTAAGGATCAGATAAATTTTACTTATATTCACAAGGATATGTATGATGATAAAATATCTATTTTAGTATTGTTAGATTTCACAAAGGCGTTTGATAGCGTTGATCACAGCGGATTGCTCTATAAATTGGAGGATCTTTACGGGTTTTAGTAATCACCTGCATCTCGTCTTCTCAGAAGTTATTTAATGGTTATATATACCATAATCAAGTCAAGATTGGAAACAATTTTTCTAGATATTTACCATTTGGACTGGGTGTACCGCAGGGGTCTATTCTTGGTCCACTGCTTTTCAATATGATCATTAATGATCTGAAGGATGCCGTTTGTAATGTTCCATTGCATCTTTATGCAGATGATGTACAACTTTACCTGGACAAACCTTTTGGGTTAATTGAAGACTGCGTACAGCGACATAGTTGTGATCTAGCGTGTATCTCTCATTACTCTGTGCAAAGGAGTTTGGTTCTCTTGATCTTGATGGTTTACCCCAGGATTCGGTACGATTCCTTGGATTTGTTTTAAATTCCAATATGAATTGTTGTGCTTATACGAAAGTCCAGTTGTCTAAAATACACTCCACACTAAGGAAGCTATGGCTTTCAGCTAGCATTCTGCTAGCACAAACACAACTGAAGTTAGTTAAAACTCTTCTCTTTCCTTTCTTTATTTATGACTCTCTAATATTCCCGTGAATGGACAGTGTTTGCAAGCGGAAAATGAACGTTGCCATTAATGATTGTCTAAGACTTAATTTTGAACTGAAGCGACATCGAAATATCATGCTGCTTCGTCTAAATTACAGCATCTTAGAGAACTCTTACTTTGTTCAAGCTTTTAATTTATGGAACTCTCTTCTTGTACACATTCAGCATGCGGGTACTGTTGGTACATTTAGGACGTTAATAGAGGAACACATTAGCTATTAAGTATTAAGTGTAATTAATAGTAGATTTCTTTATTTCTCTTGTTAGTTGTGCAATTGTTTTCTTGCTTTTTATTATTTCTTCCATTTCTTTGTTTTCTTATATTATTTTGAAATCTTAGTTACTTTTAGCTCATTTTTTTGCATTTTATTTGATTATCCTTTCTGTACTTAATAAATTCTTTTATTTATATTTATTACCTATTTTTTTAAATTGTACTCTAAAATATTGTAAATCTTGTGTACTCTCCTTGTTTCACACAGAATAAATTGAATTGAATTGAATTGATTAAATTCGCTTCCTGGTGTGCTAGTTAATGTGGCTTTTGTACATGTTTTTTGATTGGTCTCTAAGAGAAACATAAATACATAAATACAATGAATACGTGAATGCATATATTATAACATTGATTAAAAAAAAGGGACTTTGTTTAATAAATTTTACTTTTTGAAACAAACAAAGAGTTCGTGGACTCAAACAAACCACGTGCCGTCCTTTACAGGTGTTATATTTCTATATTTTTACTATACAACCACCAGTTGTAAAAAGTCACTTACAGTTTTCCCCTATGGATTAAATTTTCTCTTACAAGGCTCTAGCTTTTCCATGCGATTTTATGTTTTAATTTTTCTCTAGTAAATTGTTGCAATTTTTTTTTACTGTCTCAGCTTTTGTTTGATATTTTCCAGAACCGCCCGTGGTTTTTTCTTGTCCTCTTTTCGGCTGACCCGGGAATTTCCTTAAGAGAACTATTTCACACCTATCTATGTATGTAGGCGTTAGGCGTCACATGATTTGCTCTCTATTTGGCGGATAAACCACGAAACTGATTTTGTAAATTGGTATATGAAGTATTGATAGAACCTACTCAATTTAACCACTAGGGATTATCGTCACAATTTTCTTTTATTTGTAAAACTAGGACATAGTTTAACTTGTTGAACCTATATATAAAAAAAGGAAAGAAAATATATAAAAATATTGTCTCGCGAGTCAGTCACGTTTAAAACAAAACTTATACAAAATTTGTGTTACTAAATTATATAAAAAAAAATCATCTTATACCTTTTACCCCGACCTTTCCGCCAATTCCACGGATGTATTACCCCGGCTTAATTCTGGCTTTTTCATTTCACATTTCTTATTTTGTTATTTAGCTTTTTTTTGTTGTATTCTTTCTTTTTTGAATTTTGATTTAATTAATTATTCTCATTTAGCATTTTGAATTTTTTTTTCACTTCTGCATACTATACGACGGTTGAAAAAAGAAGAGGCTCCTCTTAAATTGCTTCTGATGGTCTTGCCTTTCGCCTTTTTTCCCCAGCTTATGGTTATTTGTGCGTTAAATCATTAGCACTTACACTCTAGATTTTCTTGTTTTTATTTTTATTATTTTTATTTAAAATAATCTAATTCTTTTATTTACTTATTTTATTTTTTTTTTGCTTCGTTTGGCTGACATTAGTTTTAGTATAGATTCGCATAATCAGTTCACTTCATTTTTTTTATCATTTAAAAAGGTTTCTTCTCATTATTTTTTACCTTGGTAAAAACCAATTATTGTTTTTATTATCTTTTTTTTTGTATTTATCTTCCACTTATTTTTTTGTACACATACATAGAATTAAGGAGTCGTGGACATTTTATTGTATTGTCATTAGTTAATTTATGATTTCATACGATTCAATGGCATAGAATTCTGATTTACGAAAGTAAATTTTTTTTAAAGCTAATATAGAATTTACACGATGCTTTACGATCTTTCGCACAAATTGCATGTTCATATGTTGGTTTTCGGTTGGTGACGAGGATAATGAAAGCTTCAAGATTGAACTCCTTTGCTTGACGTATTAAATTGATTTAGGTTTTCTTGTTTTAATTCACTGGGACTTCTCGTATATTTCCAAGTAAGTCATATTATTATTAAAAATAAGGAACTCTTAAAAATTTAAAAAAATCCTGGATGTCGACCAGTCATATACCTGACAGTATCTCGAAATATTGGGGTGACTAATGCCAAAAAAAAAAGAGCGTACAGTATCACCTGTTCTAGTAGATATTAGTACTTATACATAACATAGAAAGAAATACAAGACACATCACAAAAATAGCGACAAACTTTGCCTAGGACCGTTACCAGTTTTCAAATAGTTCTCAGTACAGTTCGGTTGCTAGATTTCTTTAATTATTTAATATTGCTAAAAAAATAATAATTTATTCATGGATCTATAGACAAGGGTAGCATCTTTTAGCAGTACCTACCTACCCACCACTGTAATGTGTACAATGTAATTTAACATTTCAGTTTCTTGTAAAACACTTTATCGACGTAAAGCACGAATTCTTAGCGACAAAGCAAGTTCCACAAATTCACTCAAAATGATAAAAAATATTTTATTAGGTACTTAGGTAACTCCAATTTTAAATTCTAACTTAGCGTTCTAGCATTTATAAGAAGACTAAATAATTCAATAATCTTTGATTTTAGGCTTCTAGCATTAAAATGACAAATATATAAATATTTTTTGTGAAAATATGTTAAACAGCGTTCTTTATCAAACTCATCTGAAAAGAGAAACGATTAGGAAAAAAAATTCAACAAATGAAATTGATACATCTGACCAAAATACTCACGTGGGAGTCTCATGAACACTATCAGTACATGAAATGATAGCATTGGATTAGAATAAACACACCGAACTAACTAAAATAACAAATTATCTCAAGTATTATATATAATTTGGATTCATATACTAATTACAATTGCAATAACTATTAAAACAAAACAAAGAATATTTGCATGCATTGAACATGAATGTTATTGCCCAAACAAGTCATAATCACATAAAATGAATAAAACAATTAAATCTAACCAAAATACACGTAAGTGACAATTTTATGTGCTGCGAAAATATCTCACATTTATATAGAGTACCATTTTACGAGGAATTTAATGGTGATACTCATTTTTATCAATTCCCCAATGCTCAGATGAGATATAAAGACATTAAATGCTAAACAGAGACTACATGAGTATCCTTAGAGGATGTCATATATTTTCTCAACAGCGATTACAATTTTTTTTTAAATATCATGCAAATTTTTAAAAATTTACAATTTCAGAACCTTTATAAGGAAATTTTACAATAACTTAAAATTATTTCGTTATGCTAGCAATTAAAATATTGGATAATATTATTTCTAGCCGTTCCGTGTGGAGTTCCACAAAGTTCTAAATTGGGACCTCTATTATTCAGTGCTTTTATAAATGACTTTCCTAATATTGTTAAAGACGTACAAAATTGACTTGTATGCTGAGGATGTGCAGCTTTATTTCAGTAAATCAATTGGACTAATAGAGGATTTCCTAGCACGCATAAATGATGACGATAAGAGAATATACCATTGGTCAATGAGAAATCAGATCATTCTGCATCCTGGCTAGTCTCAATACATGGTCCTTCTTAGCAACAAAAATCTGAGAGTAATAATCAACTCTACTATAAGCTGTTGTGACCAAATCAACTTCATTCTGAGGGTAAATATGTGGGCCTTCGTCAGCTCTGGTTATCAGCTGATATTTATCAAGAGATTTTAATTTTAATTTTCGTAGCTTCATATTACTCAAGCTCGATAGCTTCCTGCTCTCAGAGGCTCAACGTCGCTTTTAACGGTTGTAAATGTTTTATTCTCCGCCTTCGACGCTTTGATCACTTGAGATCCCACCCCATTTGCTGGAATTCTCTCTACATGAACATCGTGCGATGAGGATACTTGTCTTTTTTCATATTCTTACTCACCCTAAAACCCCATGTTATCTGTACGATCAATTGCAGTTTTTACATATTTTTCACAATTAAAATCTACTTATTCCTCATTTTCATAGATCAATTCTGCAGCGCTCTTATTTCGTTTAGGCTGTGCTCGCTCACGGAATGAGCTACCTGCAGCCATTCAAGGTGCGTCGGTTTCCTCGATAAGTTTAAATCAATTTTAAAATCCTGTTTTTCTGGTGCATAATTAAATGTCATTCGGTTTCAGCTACGTTCGTCACGGAATCTTCCATTCGGCAATTAACTGGGCATTTTTCTGCTTTCATTTTTATTGTAATTTTTGTTCACATTATTATAGTATTTGCCTTGTTGTGTAAGTTTGTTTTCCATCTTCTTCTTTCTTAAATTTTTTATTAAAGCTTCTTTTCTTACTACTCTACTTACTTCTTTTCCTACTCAATAGGTATGCTTTTCTATTTATTTTTAATTCTAAGTTTATGTTAACCCGTGATTTTGATATCTTTGAACCTTTAATCTTTATGTGCGTAGCTTTTTTATTTGTTTGTTTTGTTAGTTTTATATTCTCTTTATTTGTTATTTATTTTTTGTTAGTAGTTAGTTTTAGTTTTGTTACTTTCTACCGTAATTTATTTAGGAAGTAAATTTTTAAAATATTGTCATGTCTCTTGTTTTTATGCCTCCAAACTTACATTTTCCATTTATTAATGTATTATATATAAGTCAGATATAATATCTTATGTACAGTCAATAAATGCTAATTCTATTCTATTCTATATTTGATTTGAGACATGGTGGCACGAAAGTCAACAAAAATTAGGGCGATGTGAGAACATCCTCAAGATGACCGCCGCAGCACGCCGATCCTTTATAAAAGCCGTTTATCAAATCAGATTCGCCGTCTTTTATGTTTTGCAGCTTCAAGATTCAGTAAGCTGTCACTCTGGTCCTAAAATATTAACAACAACAACAATTTTCTTTTCTTTCTTACTTGAGTTAATTGACTTTGTTTATTTTTTATTTATAAGTAGTTTGATATTATTTCATTATCTCTTTTTATTATTTGATTTTTGTTTACGTTTTCATGTCACCTCTTTCTTTTGAAATTGCGAATAATAATATGAAAGTTAATTGGAACTTCTTTCAAAATGTTCGACAGATTGATTGCAAGTTGTTTCTCTTGATAATGTGCGGACAGGAAGCATGCGTCGTTGTTGGGGTACTATCAAAACGTAAATCCAATTAAATTAGCATGTTTAATGGTAATGTGACAAATAAATTATTTTTAAAATTTTTAAACTAATTATTTTTTACATTATTTGTTTTCTTTATGTTGGCATTGTCAACTTCATATTTTCTTATTTTTATTGAAAGTAAATGGTTTGCAGCGAGGAATGTAATAATTAATGTTAAGCAATAAATATTCTAAATTTATTTACATACGCACTTATATCTCATTTGATGAGGTATCAAATAGGGTTTATACAAAAACCTACTTTTTGAAAATCCGGTTTTCGAATTCCACATTTCCAAAAAATCGGTTTTATCGGGTTTTCGAATTTTTGTAAGAAAAAAACAGGATAGGGAAAAATATTTTATTAATTTATATAAAATAACAAAAAACGAAATCATTATCAAAGTCAAAATAAAAAAAAAAAAAATTAAGGATTACACAACATAAAACAACAATTTCAAAGTTCAAATAATATTTATATTTATTTCACAAATTTTAGTTTCTCCCGAGAAAATAGGATTTTAAAAAAACATAAAATATCCACTGAACGGTGGCTAAGTCTTGTTCTTATTTTGAACATAATATTGCCTGAAATTGAAAATATCAAGTTTTTCTTCAGGGTCTTCAAGTAACCTATGAATTGATTTTTCCATTGCTTTCATTAAAAAATCATTACTCTGATGAGTGGTTTTTTCAATTTGCTCTTCACAGAATCGGTTTCTACATAAGAAGTTGGAAATATTCAGACAAAATCTTTCCAGATAACTTAATAATATCGGTTTTGAAGCTAAAGAAAGTACACACTAGATTTCTTTGATGAACTGTACAGGTTTTGTGGATTTTGCAAATATGCCAAAAGAGTTGCTAGTTCTACTTGTCTTCTTTCTTGAATTCGTTCTTCTAAAGAATATAATAATGTAAAAGTTATTTCAGTGTTTAAGTTTTTTAGTTCATTTAACAGTAATTTAAATATATTTTGATTTATTAATAAATTGGCATCTCATCACCCTAAGCCTTCAGCTGCTAGACCAAGCTTAGGATATTGAGCTTCATTCCAAATATAAGAAGAGCCCATATCATTCAATGTTAAAACAACACATTTATTTAGTGCCAGAATTCTTCCAATCATGTCGTCTATAGTATTCAACCATGTTTTGTAGTCAAGAATTAAATTTAGTTCCTTTCCTTTTTCTTGTATGATATAATTTTGGAGAATGATGTTTCTTACTGGAGATTTTTTAAAGAACTTAAAAATTATTTGTGAAACTGATTGTTTGTAATTGTTAGACAAAATATGAATAGGATGTTCTCGGTTACAAACATTATTAAGAGAATCTTCCTAATCGTGTTATATTCGTCCCTCTGTTCATCTTCCGATTCCTTACTTGAAACATTTACTTCGGTTTCAGCTTCAGCCGTTTCTCTATGTTTATACTAGAACACATCAGTAACTGCTAGATTCAATTTGAAATTTTGTAGTCTTTCAGATACCAATTCTAATGTTCTCCGAGCATCACAGGAATCAGTTACTGGCATTTATCCCAAATTGAAATCTTCTGCCAGGTGGTGTAGGTTAAAATGTTTAAATATCTATGATTTCTTTTGCTAGTCCACTCGTCTAAAGTTATAGAGAATTTTTTCCTATTTTTTTTTATTTAATCTAATTCAATAATTGTTTCAGGTTTGGTATTGTCATAAAATGCATGAATGAGATCCATAGAGTTGTTTCTTGGTAATGAATATCCTTGTTGTTGAAGAGACTCTCATATGAATGAGCTATTTGTAATACAAGTTTTGATATGATTTCTTCTAAACTACTCCCTTTCACTTTCATAAAATTCAAAATATTCGTTTGTTTTTTTTAAGATGAGGAAGATCGAGGCGATCGTCTCTGATTTCTTTCCGATAGTTATTTTATGAACTGCTTTCAAATGATTATGTAGATTGCTCGTACATAATCCTTTGCAGATCAATATTTTATTACAATGATTGCAGATTGACTTGTCTACCTCTAACTTTTTGAAACTACCACAAACTTCCAAGACTTATTCATTTTTATCTACAAATGAAATTAAAGTTATTAAATAAATATTTATGAAGTTTATTTTACAATTTTCTTATTTTAAGTACGTAGTAATATTTATGTAATTTGAAGATATCTACACATTATTTAAGAATTTTGAAAAAAACACGCAGCTTCTTAATCTAATTCCGAAGCTTGATAAAGACATAATTTATGTCGAAACGTTGCGAAAGAAAATATGAATTATGTTTTATTTAAAATCCCATTTAACAGAAGCCAGAGCTTTTTATGTTACATTCATTTTTGAGAGATGAAATATATATAATAAAATTTAAGTTTTAAAATGTAAAATAGAAAATACAAGCATAGAAATTAGAAACATACTTAATACTTAAGTTATTTTTACCAACTATAACAACTTTATATTTTTGTTTCTAGTTTTCACTTTACAATATTAAGCGAACCTGTCGTAAACGTGACGGATAAATTGTTCTTCTTCTTCTTCGCGTATGCAGGGTTTGCTGATTGCTGCCTCGTGTTTTGCGCCAGAGTACATACTACGGCTAGGTTACGGTTACATACACGACTCGACTGTGCTGTGTGTGGCCTGCATTTCTTTCAATTGGCTCAATTCAAATAAGTTAAACATTAATTTTTACATAGTAATTTGAACTCTTTTAAACCGGTTTTCTTAATTTCAAAACCGGTTTTCAAATCTGACAAATATATTTTAAAACCCGTCAAACCCTTATCAAAGAAATCGTTTAAATAAAATATAAATATGATAGGGTTTGTCTTTAATACCATTTTGTACTACAGTTTTTGTACATTTTATTATCACGGATTACGCAAATTGTACGAGAATTGCAGGTTTTATTAGTTGCGTTTTGCTTTTCACAAATTGATCCGGATCAGAGTAATTCAATTACTTCTGACAGAGCTACCTACCATTGTAAATATTTTTGAGAAAATGTTAATTTTCAATCAGATTCCATTGAAACACCGAATTACCGACGTGATATTTTTGATGTCAAACATTGATTAATGTGGGTTTTAATTTATGGTCAAGGTTTGATACTTTTTGATTTTTGTTTTTTTAATTTGCTGGAATATGATTCAAGTTTATAATTTTGTTAAAGATATTTTATTTATTTATTCATTTATTTTTTATTAAGATTGGTAACTACAAAAAAGAATTACATACTAAGATTACAACGAAAACTATTCTTATCGGAGCCGAATCTGTAACTGAGATGTGGAAGTCTATGCACAATCAATGTGACTGTTAAAAAGACGAAACATTGATGTAATAGGTTTATGCATTCCATATTTACAGTGGTAAGGAATGTGGAAAAAGTCATGGGTCCTTTGGGGATGATCCCGGATCGATAAACTCAAAGCTCCCAAAAAAGGGAGGGGCGGTGTTTAATCACGCCTAGTAAATAGTCAAAAGCAAAACCAATTCTGTAGGGTTTTCTAGTTTTTTTACTCAATTTTCAAACCCAATAACAATGAACTCTATTTATAAGGTTATTCATCTTTGGTGCCCTATAGATGATTCACTATAGGAGGCTGTCAGACAGGATCAGTCCAGATTAGATCACGAAGGGAAAATCGTATAAATCATATATCAGAAGTAATTATTGACTCTGACTCGAATCGATATGCACAAAAAGAAAGCATAGCTGTTATCAATTTTCAAATTGTACAGGTTTTCTATACAATGACTTTTCAAACGTCTATTGACGCGCATATATGTATATGGATGATGCTGTTTTTCAGTATCTGAGTTTTTATGCATTTTATCTAAAAGTATATGTACGAGTGAGTGAAATCTATAAATATTTCGTCCATATTTTTAATTTCTACTGACATATTTGGAATATCTAGCTGTAAAAAATAAAAAAGGTTTATTGAATCATTGAGAATATTTTCGGAACAAATTTTGCTTCATTACATAGTTCTTAATCAACATGGAAATTTGGTGTGGCGTGGCTGTTTTCGTTATACACACACGTGCTAAACATTTGGTCATTTTCAATAAAATGAGCATAAAAAAAATTATGCCATCGTTTTTACTGAACAGCTATTTATACATTAATATCTTCTTTTACAAGGTTTTGGTCTCCAAATGTATATTAACCACAGAATGTTAAAATCTCTATTTTCAGAAATGTTCTACTTCACCTGCTGTCCTGGACGCTAACACTTTAATTTGTATTTATCCAAGGTAAGTTATGCTCAAATTGAAAAAAATAAAAGCATATAAATAAGAAAATAATAAAATAAATAGTAAATATTGTAAAAAAGAGAAATCTGGCGTTCAGTTTACAGGCAAATATTTCTATATGATATAAAAAACGAACTGACTTACAATTAAAAATTGTTTTGTTTACTAAAATTCGAAAGTTCTGAGTATCGTGAATTTTTTTTTGCCATTGAATCTGATTATAATTTTTATCAAACCAGTTAAGAGTTTGATTATGTAGGTGTAGTTATTTCTGTATTGATGATATGCAAATAGATTATATTTTGGGCTTTTTTGATATGGGGAAGTCATTTACTGTGAAATTGAAACTGCAAGAATTAGTCAATGACCTAAAATTTGAATAGTTTTTTACCTGCAGCAGTTAATTATTATTATTACAATTTATTTATATAATTAATATTCTGCAATTATTTATTCCAATTTATTAAAAATTCTATACAGATTTCTTTTTGTAGTATGGTTTTTTTGTTCGTTTAGTATACATTTTTTTTTGTTATTTTGTTTTTTTTTTAATATCAGTAAACTCTGACCATATCATGGGTTATATCAAGACAGTTTTATGATATTGTTTCTTTTTAGTTTTTAATTGACTTATATATTATATTGAGAAATTTCGAAAATGAGTTGGCTTGCTCGAAAATATTATCAATTTGTGTAAGTTTTTGTTTTGAATGTTCTACTTGTGAGAATAACTTAGTCACTTTTGATTACAGTCAACTGGACCCACTGGAAGTCTAACTGAAGCAGGATAGTTACTTCTAGCACTAACCGGACTTAGTCGCTTTTTAAAAAAATTTCTAATTCAATTTTAGAGGATGATGATGATATATGGATTTCTCTAAATCCTTCGATAAGGTTAAAATTTAGTTTACTTTTGACAAAGTTAGAGATAATATTAGTTTTTATTTGTGCTTGCTCTCTTGGTTATCATTTTACTTATCTAATTGGTGTATCGCCATATTCAAATGATTTCAGGCGTACCTCAAGTTAATCACTTTGGACCTATTTCGTTTAATATCATAACTAATGACGTCTTTTGGCTCCTTCATTATGGTTATACTTTAATGATGATTTAAAACTCTTCAGGCAAATTTGCAATTTATCTAATGCTCTAAATTTTAAATCTGACGGTGATAATTTTTATCAATGTTGTCATCTCAATTATTTGACTCTTAATCCTCTGAAATGGATTCACAATTACTCCTTTAACTTTTGATCTTTGCGAGGGTGTTGTGATAAATAAATGCAATGTTATTTCCGATCTTGGAATAATGCCCAAAGGTCAGTTTTTAATTAAATTTTATTATTGACTATAGTATCAGTAAAGCTAATTCTTGTCTGAATATTGTTCTGAGGTATAGGATTCTTACTATGTGGTCGATTCTAACAAATTGGAGGGTATACAAATGAAGTTCAATAGATTTGCGCTAAGCGCGGTTACTTACATATCTTCATATGATGCCAGATGTCAATTCATTGACTTACAGAATTTTGCTCTTCACCGCAATGCTGTAATGTTATGTTTATCTGGGATATTATTGAATATAGTAAGGATTATTTCTCCTTATCTCTTTTATTTTTATTATTTTATGTTAAATCGAGCTCAAGTAGTCACCGCTACACCCATACTAGCATGCTTACCCAGCATGCCATACATAGTCTTTTTACGATCTTATGAATTATGATTTACTACACAAGTGATTTTTAACAAAAATCATAGTAAAACTGATAGCTTTAATTTCATAAAATTTCTATCCTGCAACTTCTTGTCAAAATTTGGATATAGGTTTCAATCTTTTCTTAATTCGGTACTACTTGAGGGTACCGAGTATCCATTAAGAAAATGGTTAATTACACCAATTTTAAAGAGCTCAAATTCATATATTGTTCGTTATAATTGAGTATACTTAGGTGAATTCGGAGAATAATAGAAAACATTATTGGAATTCTAAGGGAATTTCCATGCCTAAAGGATTTACGTTTGCAACCTGTACAAGCAGGAAATATAATTATGTCCCTTGTTTCAACCAATATTTCGCGACAAGCACCAGACTATAATTTTGAATTATTTTCTACCACAGAGGAAGAAGACAATTTGGAAGATTGTGATGATGTTGAATAATTTAGATGGAACTGTATCGCATTATTTTCTGAATAATTTTTCATAATAAAAGAAAAAGGATAACCAATAACCATGAAGAGCTATGTCATCAAAATTAATTTATTCATATCCTTAATGGGTTTTTGTGCAGTAAACTGCAAAATGTTCTCATAATTGAATTTTGTACTCGTGAATCATTATCGTCCTCTATTTTAGCATACTTCTTAGCAATTACTCCCTAATGGCGTTCAGTTGCAGATTGTAGATCTCAAGCTAATTTGTGTTTTTTTTAAAGAAAGGATTTTATTATCCTCTCACATTTTCATTCTGTTCTTGGTAGTCTAATTAAAATGAACAACAAACTTAAAAAATAATTTTAAGATAAAATTCTGTCTATATGTATCTTACCTTGTTTCTTTTTAACTTTCATAATTGTCTTCAAAGCTGTTATTTTTCAATCGCTTGTTTCGTTTTTATATCCACAAAGGGGAATGCCCACTTTTCATATAACTTTAAGTTCGACATGAACAGAAATGAGAGATGTCTTAAACGATGTAGTATGATACCTTGAACATATTTTATTAACCATGTTTATTTCAAGGGGGAAAAGCTTTAGGAATCGGATGTAGCTTAAGTGACTTTCTTGGGTGAAAAAGTGAACTATTCTACTTTTCGTTATTGCTCGGATTTGGTGAGTCATAGAAAATGACTTCCTATAACAAAAATGCTCAGAACAGAGCACTAATCGCCATAGAAGAAAGAACTGTAAAAATATATAAGAAATGTAATAGCAGGTGTATATGTGACCCACGTGCATGAAAATAGGTTTTCCGGCGGCAAAAACATCCAGTGACCTTTAATTTTATATGCAACAAGCGGTATTACAACTACCCCCTCCACTCCGGGGCTCCTACCCCCACCTTTAAAGTATGCAGAGAAAAATAATCTTCCACGAATTGTTGCTGGTAATGAGCTGAGGCGAATATTGAAGTCCGTTTCCCGATCGGACATAACCTTACGGAATTACAGCCGATCTAAGGTGTGATAAATCTAGTACCTCAGTTCGAATAAAAAAGAGGGACATACTAGAAAAGGTAGTATGGGGATGGCTATTTAAGTCTCCGAGTATAGAAGTATGGGTACTCAAACTTCCTCTCAGGACCTAAGGAAATCGATTCTGTACTAGATTTTCCAAAAATATACTAGACCAAACTTTGAACCAACCCCCCAAAACCTCCCGCTACTGAATTGAAATAAACATTCTTAGTAAAATATTTTCAGACTATCATAATGCATCTCTCATGTCTGGAGGTGTCTGGTCTAAAATGGGAATTACCCTTTGTGAGAAAACCCTTGAAATTTACAAATCAACTACAAATCTTGTGAAACGGTACTTCTACAAAATTGTAACAAATAAAGCTGTTTATCTATATTTTTTCTCCTTATTATCACAAATTTGTGAAAAAGTTATTTGTACTTTGTGAAACACAAATTCGTATTAAAAATTTATGAGCCATAAGTACAAGTTTTTAAAAAAAATCACATAAAAATATATGAGGCGAAAAGTGTTCACCCCGGAAACCCCCTTCCCTTCTATCAGACGTAAAATCTCCGAAGTTTATAAGATTTTGATTAATTTCTACAATGCAAAGTTAAGACGAAGTTTTTTTAGGCCAGTGGTGTTCCAGTATATCTTAAAAGTGCTCAAGGTCCTGGTAGCTTGTCTTACAAGGAGAGAGTCGCTACTCGTCATCACCGATTTCGTCACAGTATAAGTAAGACTTGGCTACAAACGAAAGTGACGCAAGTGGGAGCTCCAGATGACCAAGGGAAATCGAAATAATGCATAATGTAGGAGAGCCCGGGGTTTTGTAGGCTTAATGGGGAAAATGCTCAAATTTGCAAACTTTCGCGGGGTTTTTGCGGTTAAACTGTAACAGGATTTGAACGAAAGCACCAAATCCATTCAGGTAAATACAAACCACAGAGGAGATATGTAGATTGCCTATAAGTGGCATTTCTGTGCGTTTACAAAGATCGCCAGTAAATGGCGAAAAGTGGGTATGCAGAATTTTTATAGACTTAATTTTTTTTTTAAATAGGTAAATGACTTCCGATTGTCCTGAAATTTTGTACAGATAATCTCTTCATAAAACCGCATTCATAAAAAAACAAAAAAAGAATTGGGTTAATGGATAAGTTGTGAAAAATCATTTCGAAATGGATTTTTCAGACAGAATTTTGGTCGTCGAAAATTAAATTTCGCAACCTATTCAGAAGGGGAGGGAAAATATGCTTAAAAAATCAGAAAAAAATCACAAGAAAGCTAGCAAAACGAATTTTGCAAATCAGATAATATTTACCCCACCTCCATTAGAACACCCGAATTCGGGAAATGAGAAAGTTTTTCCCATTGGTGCATATGGTACTAATGACATTGAATTTATTATCCGTTTTTGATGAGAATTTGTACGAATATTTTACACAGATAGTAGAATATAAAATAAATACCCCACCCAGAATTATTTTTTTATAATAATATGTATATGGTGGTGGGTTACTATTCTGTAACCCGCTGCCATACGAATCTCAATTTAATTTTGGACAATGCTCCTAAACTAATTGGGATAATGACTACTGGTCTTTTGTATATGAAAGATAACAGATTATAGATAATTGTAACGAAAAGAAAGTGGCTGAAATGTTACAAATATATCCGCAATATGGTAATTATCAAAGTTTTCCGAAAAGTGTTAATTTTAACCGCGGGTTCACTCACATTAAGCATTATTTCGTTTTCGGTTGGCCATCTGGAGTTCCCACTTGCGTGACTTTTATTTCTAGTCAAGTCCAACATATACTGTGAATTTGGATGAAATTGGTGATGACGAGTAGGGGCCTTCTCATTATTAGACTATTTATGTACCTCCATTACCTTTTTTGTAACATTCATGTAAGTACAAAAACTTAATAATCAACCAAAATTCTACCCATAACGTAAATTGCGCTTTTGCAAATTTTTCGCAGTTCGCTACTAAGTAAGTTAGAAGTTTATGCGACTGAACCTAGATTAGGTTATTTAGGTTGGAGTGGCAGCTTTCGAAATACTCACGATCAGCTACATTAGACCATTGTTATGTCTCCTCAGCGGAACCCTATCTGGACATGATTGTTTAATTTATAGACTATGCTAAAGTCAACCGCAAGAGGTTATTAGGTCTCCTAAATCTTTGTATGCTCTATTCCCTAACTCACGGAAAAAATAGCTACTAAACGTATTTCTTCTACGTTTGGCAAAATTTGAGGCATTTATACAGAAGTAGTTGAACGTTATAGGCCTCCTTCTTATTCATACAGTTTCTGCAGAAGTCCTTGTATCGAGCTTGTATTGGGTCCACATGTTTTCTAAAGCAGTGTTCCACGACAACTGCAGTAAGATTTCACTCGTCATTATGCTTCTTCCTAAGTAGAGTTTCTTCCAAGAAATATCTTGGGCTATAGATGCTTTGAAATTGCACATATGGTTAATTCTCCCCATGCACGATTAACCAGTTTATCCCCCCAATTTTACATAAGAGATCTTATCCTCTTAACTGGGCTGTTACAGCCCATTAGCAGACATTGGTATTCTACGTAAAGAGTTAAGAGGTGTCAGACGTCAGCTGATCTCTTAAATTTTGTGAAGATTTTTTTAAGAGACTTGTTATTTTAGCAACCGCAAATAGCTGTCAAATATCTCTTAACATAAAAGCTCCTCACCGAAGTAAGCTTAAATCTTTTATCGTCATAGTTGCAGAAATTGTTTTGTTTTAAAATACCGAAATGTTGGATAAAAATGCTGTATATAAGAACATATTTATATAATTCGTATATATTATATAAATATGTACAAGTTTGTGAAATATAATTTGAGCCATGCACAGGGGATAGTTCTGAGCAATATAAGAGACGACTTAACACTTGAATCACTTGGCTATTTCTGAGGCTGTACAGAATTTCAGAATGCAAAAATCTTTTGCCTTTAAAGTGATAGAAATGACATAGCCTTACGATAATCTCCATTACTTGACAATATTATCGTCACTTTAAAGTTTTGGTAACAATAAAATTTGTTGCTACAGGTTTATATGAAAATCCTGTTGGACGTAACGACAGCTGTGGATCTCTTTATCTGCTATTTAAGTATTAAAATATAATAATAATTCAATTACCATTACGTGCTTTGAAATTATCATACAATTATTATTTATATCAATAATTGTAACTTGATTAAAGACGCACACAATTATAGCTACGAGTGGGTTGCTCATATTGCCATCATCGTCTCACCAAAAATATTACTTCTTCTTCTTCCTTCTTAAAAAGTAAGTGTCTTTCATAGCTGGGTTGATTCAAAGATTCTCCAAACCCTCTTAACCTCTTAAAGTTAATATTTCTCCGTAAAAATTTATGTAGAATACTAATTCTGCTAAAATCTCTTACTTGCTAAATTTAAAAGGTCAAGAGATCTCTTAAAAGTCTCTTATGTGGAATCGAGGGGTATATGTCTGTAAATCTGGAATCCTCTTCGCTAATTCTAAATTTCTACCTATGTATTCTTCTGCTTGTGAGCGTCAATTGCCTTATTCCATGGTACATAACTTAATGGTTAGTACCAAGTTTCTCAGCATTGCTGTCAATATAAAAGTCTTATATCTCGATAACTGGGTATACATTATAAGTTGTTTCTACTCACCTTTCTGTGGTACTTATAACTTGAACTTGAATTTTCGCTTGAAAGACGCTACAGTAGTCCGGTAGACGATTCGATTTTTGTATTTGAAGGGTTGCTGAATATATCCCAGCTCCCACTCACACATGTATTTTCGAACCATCTCTACAGACACAACATATATCAGAGATATTTGTAACGCGATTATTCTGCCACTATACACTCTACTAGGACACTGTACCTAGCTTCTAGATAACTCAGAGAATCAGACTTCTGTATATAGTAACTTTGAAGAATACCCTCACAGGACATTTCATTACGTACCCATTTCGGAAAATATTTTTACTGATGTGATAGAAAGTTTTTCTAAATCTGAATTTTAGAGTATTTTCGCCTAAAAGTCAAATGCAAAAGGCATGGAAAAAAAGAACATGGATATTGTAAGATCGATTGCGTCTAGATATGAGGAGTTGCTATGCTTTGCAAAAGAAAGAATTAAGATCGAATATATTCTGCGGGTTGTCAAGCGGAAACGTGATGTTAATAAGGTTATTATACTGCCTAAATTAGAAGTGAGAAGTCCTAGAAATTTACAACTAGGACATGTACACCAATATATATGTACTCATTCACTTCTCTTGGTCGAGCTACCAGTTACCGTAGCAACGACGACGATGCGGCGGCAGGGTTGCCACCATTGAATGAAATGGTAGATCTAACGTTTAGAGGGTCATATATTTCCTGATAGGGTGGTAGATTTAAAAAAAAAATTGTTTGTACCTGCATACCTTTCAACTAAGTAAATGCATAACACTTTTTATTCAGAAAAAAATTCAAATTTTTATTTATTACTAATACCTTTCTTCCTTCAATGGAATATAAAAAAAGGATTGAGTTTTTCGTTATTACTAATAACTTTCATCCTGCAATGGAAAATGATAAAAGATTTATATTCCATTATTACTAATAACTTCCGTCAATAACGAAAAACTAAACTCAAAGATCATTTAATATTGCAGATTCAATAAAATGTCTTATTTTACATATGAACTTAACGCTTGCAAAATATTTAATAATATTTGCTTTCCACGATTTTAACATTTAAGCGATTTCTTTTTTCACTCTTTACATCATTCATAATTGAAAATACACGTCAGCAGCAGCACGGCTATTGCTATGCATCAGACTAGCTAAAATACACATAAAATCCGTCAATTCTTTAAGCACCAATGCTTCTAAAAGTCTATTTCTGTGGCTATATTTCTCCAAAATTTAACAACATATCCATGATATATAGAATTCACTTTCTCTTTGAAAAACTCTATCAATGATCTTCATTGCGAATTTAATACTTCTGTAGGGGCTGCATTAAAAAGGAAAGCTTCGACAATGGGAACTTGGTGGATAGATTTCTGCTTTGAATTATTTTCGAGAGCAAATATTGCAACAATTGTACTTTTTTTATGAGGAAAATCAAATCTGTTTTTTTTTAATTCATCGCATAACTTTATGTAGTAATCAAATAAGACATTATACCCTAGATGAAATTTGTAGGGGGGTATACTAAGTTTGTCATTCCGTTTGTAACACCTCGATATAATGATGGTAGAGCAAAATGGATTCCCACGCATAACATTAAAAGTTATTTTGATTTTTGATACCCTCCGCCTGTCCGTCCGCCTGTCCGTCCGCCTGTGCGCACGATAACTCGAGAACGCGTATACTTAGAGAACTGAAATTTTGTACAGGGACTTAAAGAAAAAAGTAAAATTAAGTTCGAAAATGAGACAAATCGGGCAACTCTTTTATGGGGTTGCCATAAAAAATTCAATTTCCACTATATATTTAGACACTGGCTGAGAGCGCGTCGACGTAGAGAGCTGAAATTTGGTACATTGTGTTTCAATTGTACTTGGAAATACAATTTCAAAAATGCCCTAAATCGGGCAACTCCTTCTTGGTGTTCCCATATAAAAACTTAGGTTATTTACGTATACTGTGAAAACAATCAGTCCAAGACATTTTTATTGTACTAAAAACTTGTTCAGAATACAAAATCCTATTAAATTGGTTATAATAATTTTTTATGTCCTACAAACCGTTCTAGAAATATATGCGAAAAAACACTTCAATAATCAAACTTGCACAGAAGGGTGACAATACGAAATTTTATAACGACATTTATCTAGGGTGTCATAAGAATTGATCTTAGACCAATTCCAGCTTTTTTACTACAAAATTTCAGCTTTATAAGTGAACGCGTTCTCGAGTTATCGTACGCACAGACGGACAGACGGACGGACATGCAAAAACCAAAATAACTTTTAATATTATGCGTGGGTGTCCAATCAATTTTGCTCTACCATGATTATTTTGAGGTGTTACAAACGGAATGACAAACTTAGTGTACCCTATAGATTTCATTGAGGGTATAAAAATAATGTTTGAGCGGCGTCTACTGCTTGCTCAATAGTAAGATTAATAACTTCTTTATAGGAAAGCCATCGTGATTTGAACAAATTTAATATTTTGTGAACTTTTGTGTAGAAAATTTCTTGAAATTCACTAAAAATGCCTTGTCGTTTTGGACTGTGACAAAAGTGTGTATAAATATTTCGAATTAATTTTTCAATAGATCTAGGTAATTCTTTAGACGCTTCAGAAGTACCTAAATTTAAAGATGGCATATACAATCAAAATAAAATAACTGTTTGTTCAAAGATTTTATTTTTGTTATTATGCCATTAATTTATCCACTCATTACGGATGCGTTATCCTTATCCAATCCAATTAAATTCTCAATATGTTCTACAGTAGCTTGGTAAATACTTTTAGCATTTCATTCCTTCATACAGTCAATAACTTGAGTAGAATTTTCTGGTAAATAGCGGGCAAGTAAAATGGGACACTTTTGATTACTAACGTCTGTGTTTTCATTGATAATAAGTGAAAACGTAGTTTTACGTAAGTCTTTAATAATTTCCCTTAAATTGAATGGAGCAACGGTATCTATTAAAATTTAAGTAGCTTTTGTTCCATCATAATTTATATGTTGCGAGTCCGGACAAAAAAGCTCTAAATAAAGCAGGTAAGTATCCATCAAAGAAAGCGATAATGAATGTTGTAGATAATACATTACAGAAATTATTTCGTACCTTAATTTCTTGTGTAAACCTGAGATTGCCTCACTGTCACTAAAAGTTTGTAATAAAGTTTATTAGTTTGAAGATTCAGATAATCTTAACTTGTGCTCGCAACTATTTTAATGTCTAATAATTACAGTAATACTTATACAAAGCGTTTATTGCATAGTTTGCAGTAAGCCATTTCCTATTACTTTCCCATTCCTGCCTATAATTTTTTTACTGGTGCTTCTGATTCGTCTTTTTGCGACTCTGAATCTTTTCGTTCTGGAATTGGTGGAATTTCATGCCTTGACGTTTCACCGGATGCATTTTCATTCTTACTCTGATATCTTTCGTAAACAAACAAATATAAGCGATAGTTTAGAGTAAAAATAAAACATGCATGGACTTACTTGTCTATTGATTGGAAATATCTTTTCATGGTTTTCTCGATGTACACAACAACACAGCAAACAAGTAGCGAAGAAAAACAATAGTAATATAGTAAGCCGGAACATAAATTGTTAATGATGTTGATTAGCTGTGGTGGTCACATTTACATCGTTCCAAAATTAACTGCAGGGAAAAAAGTCCTTTGCAACTTCACTATACGATTTAAGCAACAAACACCAGCAAAGACATTCCCGCATGCACACAATCATATTAAATAAAATACGCAGAAGTCAATACAAGCAACACCATCAATATCAATCGCCGCCAACAACATAAAAGACAGAACATTAAACATGTACATACAAGTACAATGTCGTTGCGTTAGAGCCGTCGCGTCGTTGTCAGAGTGCCATGCCAATTGTCAAATGAAATGAAGTCAACTCACCTTCTTCTTCTTTAGATAATTTCGCATGTGTAAGATAGCGTTTACATTACTGCACAAATTACTAAACCTGGTATCTGTTCGTAAAAACCTAACTAATAGTGAAATTTTTTGTGGCAGTAACGGCAAATAGTCAGATTTTCCAACAAGGGTCATAGAGTAGTAGATCTATGACTATAGTCATAAAGTGGCAACCCTGTGCGGCGGAAATAAATTTTCAACTAAACGTTCGGTGCTTAGAAGCGTAGCTTGACACATTGACGAGGAACTGTTATTGGAGCTTGTTTCCCGTCATTTCCCCGCTGACATCAATATTAATATCGAAAATATTTAATAGATTTTCCAAATTATGTAGCATTTTGAAATTTATTTTTTCACTGGGATCACACCCCTATAGGTTGGATCGGATATATGGATACGCGAAATGCCATCAACTTCCGTATAAAAAAGATAAATAGTTAAGGACTTTTAAAATTTAATTAAATGTAGACGGCTCTTTACCTCTCATTAGTTATCCTTAGAACGTTTTTTTTTAATTTCATGTTCATTATGATTCCATGAAGATTGTAAAATTTGATTTGATTAGAGATTTCCTTATTTCGCATCTACATCTTTCAACTCCAAGTGAAAAGCTCTTCACTTTAAATTGAAATGGGTTAAAGGTATTCAACTTATTTACTTCAAAAATTTGGAAAACCACAACGATTTCTAAGCTTAAGGAATTTGTTTAAAGCAAGGCACTTTTTGAAAGCTATCAAAATTTCATAAGCGGTTACTAAGTAACGGACCCGTATACCATCAAACTGTACTACTAATTTACATACATATGTATATGCTCAAGAAGAAAATTTATGTATGTATGGTGAGATATTCAACAAACTTTTATCTTTAAATTCGTTCATAAAAAATGACGTTTTTAGTTTGGTCTATTTAATTTGAGAAATTAATTAACATTAGCTGGATCTTTTGCAGCCTTAAAAGAAGTAAAAGAAACTTTTCTCCCATTACGGGAAAGATAAATGAGGCATTCAAAGCACAACGTTGTTATAGCCTTTAACTTATTTACTCTTTTAACTTTTGCTGGGCCTTAGGCTTTTTATTTGCAGAGGAAAGTAAATCAAGGATGAATACAAGATTTTATGGGACCTAGGCTATGATGCGTGACCGGTACCTTGGTGTAGAGATATTTGTTATGTTTATACAAAACAAAAAATATATAATTATGAAATATGCCTTGCTCATAGAAGGAGCTACAATTTGTGGCACATTAAATTTATTTTTTTTTTTGAATTTTTTTCTTGTGCTATGTTTTTTTAGCAAATTATTATCATCTGTAAACAGATCTTTTTCTATTAAGAATTGCGGTTCTTAATGGGAAGATATTTTTATCGTCCGTTTTTATATTATATATCCCTCTGTCTGTTTGTCCATCTGTCTGTTTGTTTGTATGTTTGTCTGTTCGTATAAAAACTTGAGAATGAGTTGACCTAACGAGCTGAAATTTTGTATGAAATTTTATGAATAAAAAGAAGGTAAAACTTGTAAATGGGTAAATAAAAAGTTGAGAAATGCCGTCCGATAAAACTTCAATGTTCACACGTAGACTATACCTTTCCCATAGAATTTTATAATAATGAAACTGTTCGGGATCTTGGTGTTTTTCTTATGTGGAAAATGTCGCTCACTTCTGCTGTTGTGGAAATATTCGAATTATTACACAATTGGTTAAAAATGCCGCGCCGAGGAGATCTTCTAGGAACACTATTAAGAATGAGATTATTGCCTTTTACAAATAATAATAATTTTTATTTTAAAAATCACAAATAATAATTAAAAATAAAATTTTTAATCAGAAAATGCTTTAATTATATTAAAAATACAAATAAAAATCAGAAAATGATTTTCACTTCAGAAAATTCGTGGGTTGATATTACATATGACCTCTGGAATAAAATATACAGAAGATTGTACGACAGATTATAATAATAATTGTAACGAAGAAGATGTATTTTTTATTGACAATTATGTCATCACAGTATTTTATAATTAGCGTCAGTGAGGAGGATGATGTTGAGCCTCTCTCTATGTCTTAAAAATGGCATTACTGCTATTTTATTTTTATTAAATTCGAATGTTCAATAAGAAGAAGTCATGTTATTATGGGAATTATGAGAAATTTAGTAAATAATCAAAAAAGACTAAGTTTTGCCAATGCTGTAAAAGCATAATACCTCTTTATGGGAAAGTAATAGAGATTAAGAATCAAGAGTTTTTGGAAGAGATAAAGAACGCTCTATCAGATGAGATGACAATTCATAGTTTGTGTATGATAAAAGTTACAGGGTGCTAGAAAAACATTGGAAACTTTTTTTTCCTGTTTATACATAGATAGCCTCTACCATGAAAATGAAGTTGATATTCTACTCCTATCTGTAGTATCTTCTCCATATTTCGACCTATATTTAATATAATCTCAACTCGCCCAAAGTATTTTCAGGATTTTGTAAAACGAAAATCAGTTTCTGATTTTAAGTTTTTTATTTTTTAAACAGAAATCATTATCGATTCGTAGAATAAATATTATTGTTTTTCTTTTTACCTTTGATCTTTAAAATCAAGAGAGATTTTGAATAAAAATAAAAAGTTGTAAAGATTCGGTCATAACCAAATCTTTATAATTTTAATAATATAAAAAAAAATAAAAACCAAAGCTCTGCTGAATTTACTTTCAACATAAATATTCACAGCTATATCGTTAGAACTTTACGTAGCAAGGATAAATCCGAATGACACTTATAAATCAATTAAACTCGATATGAATGTCAAAATAAAACTAGGAAAAAACTAGAATATTGATCTGAAAACATTTCGAACATATCTGTGGTTAAAATGTGATTTCGTATCATATTTAGAATGATTCGTCGTACAGTAAAATTACAACCAATTTTATAGGATTTCATTATATTCTGAAGAAATTTACGGTAAAAAAAAAAGTGAGGACTGGTCGTTTTCACAGAGCATACCTCAATTTTCGTATGATGGAGGAACCGCATTTACGCATTTAGTTCACTTTTGAAATTGTTTACAAAATTTCTGATCTCTACGTCAAAGCGTTTTCTATCAGTGTCAAAATATATAGTGAAAAACTAAAGTTTTTTATAGCAACCATACGAAGGATTTACCATTTTCGAACTCAAATACAAATTTACCATGCCGCAGTTTCGCTCAACTGAATGTGGTGTTCTCCAAGGCTCGATTCTTGGCCCTTTCTTATTCAGTCTATTTTCAAATGATTTTCCCAATGTTGTCCTTGAGGCATCTATTCATCTTAATGCTAACGATGTGCAGATTTACCTCAGAAGACACATTGGGTTACAAGAGGACTGTGTTGCTCGTATTTGCATTGTAGGATTTGCATCGTATCTCTGAGTAGTCTATTGAAAATGGGTTAATGTTGAATGCCAATAATTCGAGTTGTATGCCAATCTATCGGAATGTAGTCATATCATCAATATAATTTGTAGAGTGTATTGGTTCCTGCACCAGTTATAGGTCCATGGGTATCTTCTGAGCTGTGCATGAAATTAGTAAGAACACTTATTGTACCTCATTTCATATGCAGTACAATATTATTTTCAAGGTTAGACTCAGTCTGCTGTAGAAGATTTATAGTAGCTTTTAATGACTCTATTCGATTTGTGTATAAACTACAGCTTACTGCTTATATCTCATTTCATTCAAGTTTTATTGTTATCGTTATCGAATCGTAGAATGATTGAATCAAATGTTAAATTCCTATTTTAAACTCTCAGGAACAAGGAAAATAGACGAACATAAAAAATTGTTTTATTCGCAATGGAAAAATTGAAGATCAGTCAATTTAATCAATATTTAAATTTTGTTCTATACTAAGAACGAGTCATTTTGCTATACCAACTGGATTCCAAATTAATAGTCATTGGGATGCTGTAATGTGCATGTGAAATTGTAGGCCCCAATTACAGCATTATTTATACCGCGGAAATTAATATATTTTTTTTCAAGTAAGCTAATTCTTGGCATTCTCTGGTACAACAAAAAAGAAAAGCTATTTGTTTTTCTATCACACAATTTTCTGCTGGTATGAAAGTCTTTTACTTTTTTCAGTCCATGGTGGGTATACACAGATTCAATTCAATTGAATTAATCTGATTTTTCGTTTTGTTCTAGTTTTCCGATTTTTTTTCCATTTGTCCACTTTTTTTCTATATTTTTCCGTTTTTCTAGTTTCATTTGCTGTTCAAGTCTTAAGACTTCAAACTTTGCCGCGCTAAACCAAAGAATCTGTGATCTGTGTGTCAAGAAACTGAAGAATGATTATATCTACTCCATCCAAAGATAAGAGAAAATTATTACTCTTACAATCAGCTGTTGAACAAATGAACTTTCCAGGAATAATAGGGTGTAATAGATCTTTTCGAGTAGTGCTTCCTGGATGTAGGGGATGTGATGGCTTTGAAGTGAAAAAAAAATTATACATAATTGCAAAAACATATTTAAACAGAATTACTTACTTATATATGTTGGTGTTGTGGTATTGTAACTCCCTCAAAATTAAATTTAGTTGATTCTGTAAAGACCTCGATTTTATTTTTAGATTGTAATCGGTAGTGTAATTCGCTAAAGTACATCAGTATGGATTTCGAGAAGAACACCCTCTATATCATACCTGTCCAATTTTTTTTTTTTTAAAGGTATGGACGAAAGATATCAAGCACGGAAGTCATGGCAGCCGATTGTGCTAACCTGCTAAATATCTTCTCACCAAAACCTTCCTGTCCTCTTAATCAAGCACATCGGGTTTATGGGAGGTAAGTATGTCCGCCCATCCACAGATAGGTGGACACACCCAAGCGTATTCAGCCTATATCGGGCAAAGGCCAGACAAGCACACAGAAAGTTTTCGGTTGTCTCAGGCTCTCCTTGTAGGCAGGACAGACATTCAGGGCAGTCAATAACCCACATCCTTGTTAGATGATCGTAAAGCGAGCTGTGATCAGTGATTGATGATGCCTACAACAGTTCTGTATGGACTTTTTCTGAGCCCAAAGAGAAAGTCAGAGAAATTCCTATTAGGCCCATCAAGAAAAATTTGTGTACATTTGCAATTGCTAAGGTTCGTCTATCGCTGCAGATTTTTCATTTGGATGAGAGACCTGATCACCGAGGCGGCAAAACCTACAGAGGGTTCTGGTCTAAGGAAGGAAGAACTAGAGCCAGACGTGACTAGAAGGTCCCTTTTATTCCCCCTGAGGTCATGTGCCCAGGAACCCAGTAACTTATGTATTATCTGAGGGCCACTCAGAGCCATCAAGACTGTCTGACTATCCGAAAAGATAGCAATGATATTTCTCTTGATTTCTATATATATCTATATTTTTGCTGCCATTGCGATGGCGAAGACTTCAGCCTTGGAGACAGTGGTGTGCCTTCCAAGTGAGTAATCTTACCCAATATTAGGTACAAGAAAGTAAACACCAGCACCGGCTTCCTCATTAGTGAGAGAGCCGCCGTTGAAAATTTTTAGAGTGGACCGGGGATAAGGCCCTTTCCTCAGCCCACGATACTCTGTTGTTACAACGAATTCTCTCTATATGTGTACAAGTGGCAATTAGCTTTTCTAAATTCCTCGTTATTTCAATTTCTTTGATTTGGGTACTTAAACGGCTTGCTGTAGCCCAAAGCGAAATTACATAAAATCTAAACTGACCCAAAAACAACTCGCAAGAAAATCCTATTAATTGATGACTGTCACAGTAATTTCCCAAAATATTATTAGTTATGCTAAAACCAAATAATCGTCCAAGATCAATTAAAGAAACAATTAATAAAACTACTAAAAAAAACTGTTATTGATTCGACCCTGATGTAAAAAGTACTAAAGTTACTAGGCGGAAGTGCAAACAGGGTTACTTTTCCTATAAAGAACAAGGTAGTTAAAGCTGGCGGTCCTTTCAGCAAAGTCAGTAAAAAAACATGTATGAGGGTGAAGAAAATTCGAATAGAAAATGTTCCATATCAAATCGCCAAGGAAGAAATTCAGGATATTAATGTAGCAGGAGAAACTAGACTGGTGGAATTATTTTTTTAATATTATATTTTTATCTTTTTCTTTCCTTTCCTTTCTTTCATACATATATGTACTAAGTTTTCCTTTATTTTAGTAAAAGTTTACTCTGCTTGCTATTTGAAAATTATATTTTCATTTTTTTCATATGTACAAGGGTGGATCAATAAGTACCCGTGTTAGGAATGAAAACACGACTCCGGCTGAATGAGCTGGTACTTTGTCGCGGTGGGGCAAAATTTTTTTCTTAGGCAAATGGGGCCTAGTCTCTTTAAATTTTTGGTTAAATCGGTCCAACAACTAACGATAGTACTCCCCCGTTATCGTTTTTGCTCAGAAAATCGTAGCAATAACATTCCCGGCCAATGGAACCACCTTCGGAGCAGATTTGCTTAGAAATCTTCCGTTGTTTTGACTGCTGCTTGAATTCTGGCGTATAATAGTGAATCTAAAATTCATTCATGGTTACCACCCGACGCGACGCAAAAACTCCTTTGAATCTCGCTTGAAGATATCCAAACACTGCTTTGAAGTTTGCAGCCGTATCCGCTTGTTGTACAACATGAGCAATCGCGGTACCCGTAGCTTTCAACCCCAACTTTTCATGCAAAATTTTCATTGCCGATTTGTAAGAAACGCCTATGGCCTCTGCTACTTCACGCACTTTCAATTGACGATCAGCAAGAATCATATCATTAAATTTTCCCACGATATCTTCAGTCACCACGTCTAATGGACGGCCTGGGCGTCCTCATCAGAAACACACATGCAGTCACGTTTATATTCATTAAACCAATATCTAACTGTTATCATAGACGGCGAAAGGTTTCCATAGACTGTATCTAACTTCGCTTTTATTTCTTCGTAACCTTTCCCGTGCAAAAATAAGAATTGAATCACCGATCGATACTGTTCTTTTTACATTGTAAAATTGTAAAATACCAAACACATTCAACACAAATGACTATCAATTCAAAACTAAACTATGAACTCAATAAAAATTCTCGTGTAATGTTATTTGACAGCTGACATTACCCAATGGTAACGGCAACATTTATCAGCAGCGCCATCTAACTTCAAACACGGGTACTTATTGATCCACCCTCGTGTATTTTACGTCCTTAGTGGTTACTCTGTATAGTTACGGGGTGTTTCCATCATAGTTGTCCATAGAGCGGGAGGTCATAATACTCACCTAGATAAACAAAAAATTGTATAGCAGGGAGGGGGGGGGGGGCATATCAACTGTTTCGGAGTTACAGGGCGATTAAGAAATTATGCTAGATTTTCACAGAACACCCTGTATCTTAAAAAGTAAAGGGCGCATGGTCACCGTATAAAGCTGATTATATTCAGAACTTCATCGTATTTCCAGGGACTGCTCAGCTACTACTCGTCTCCCCTTAGTAGTTATTCTGGTCTAAACTCAAAATTTCGAATTTTTTATAAAACCTATAAACTGTAGACTCTCTTCTTTAATTAGACTTAGTACACCCTATGTGCTATCTGCAGCCGGAAAGGAGTTATTAGCTCATAATCTATTCAGGTTATATCGAAATTAGCTGATATTTCTTTAAAATGACGTGTAATGGGACAAATTGGACAAATTATCTTCAAGAATAAGTTTAAGAATAGCCTTGAGAATACGTTAACAGCTAATAACTCTTTAACGCATATAGATAGCACATTGGGTGTAATTGGTCAAATTAAAGGAGAGAGTCCACAGTTTACAGTTATTGTAAAAAAAACAGAGGTCAAAGTAAAAAAATGTAAGAAAAATGTAGATAACTATAACTCCGTTGAGAAAGGGGCTACCGGGCTGGTTCAGCAGTCGTTGGAAAGGCCATGAATTCTGAATACAATCAGCTTTATACGTTGGCCATACACCCTTTATTTTTTAAGATACAGGGTATTTTATGAAAACCTAGCATAATTTCTGATTCACTCTGTATACCTCCTCCCCCCCCCCCCCCCCCCTCCCACCATCCTACCATATAATTTTTCATTTGACTAGGTGAGTACTATCACCTCCCGCTCGCTCTGTGGACTACCATGGATGAAACACGCTGTATATTCCACTTGTTATGTGTATGCTAACAATATTATATAATATTTATAGAGTAGCCAACAATAAAAGTATTATCTTATCTTATCTCATCTTCATGATGCTGTAAATAAAAACAGTTCCCATGAAACTCAAATGTGCCAATGACTATCCAAAATTGTTTAATAAAAATGGCTTAAGAATGCTAAAAATAATGCTCGTAAGTTCGCAGTAAGTCTAGCAAGAATCTCAAATTTGCCGATTAAGAAAAAAATATGATTGATTGAACGATTAATAGACATTCAAAGTCAAAATCTTTTTGTTAAAGAAACTCTTCTGGCTTTCCTATAGTGCGAACCTGTAATGGTAAAATATCATATTGTTACGAGCGTGGCCTCAATTCGTTATTTAAAACACAATATTTCGGATATAATTCAAAAGTTCTTTCTTTATTTAACTTTACTCTTTAATCTCACAAATTCACAAATAATTATCAAATCAACTCTTTATTTATCGCTAGTACTCGCAATCCAAATAGTTTACTTCGTTCACTTCACTGCCTGAAATAAGACTCCGCCTCCTGGATGTGAGTAGCGCCGTATTTATACTCTACAAATTATACTAGAACCTTCCAGAATATTCCGTTTTCCGAATCCAAGGTTTACTAAGATGTCACTAGCCTAAAGTTGCTTCCATTTACAACAGATGTCGCTTGTGTCACTTTGTGGCACGTAACAATATTATGACTATTCTTTTCTCTACAGTCTAGAATGTTTATAGTGAGATACGAAGCATCCTTTATTTCACCAATCTGTAAATCCGGACCGAGAATTATTGTCACTTTGCGTTATATTCAGTGACTTTAAAAGGGTAACTGGAAACGAGTACCAAAAAGTTGGAGTCGTCCCTTTTCAAATAAAATAAAATGAAAATATGGAAAATAATGAATTAAAAATCATGGTAATTTTTTAATTATCTATCTACCCAGCTATCTAACAATAACACTTTCTTTATTGTAGCCTTGACATAATGTCTACTTTTTCCATAGCACTTTCTGAAATTTTATGCCCTTCAATAAAATTTTAATTTCTTTTCTCTTTAAAATATTTGATTAAATTAACCTCAAGGGACATTCTCTAACATCCGCCTAATTCTTTATATCCATCATGGCCTTTGCAGGAGTCTCCAGTGCGATACACAACATTTTTGGACATTCGATTGTCGAATAGAAGGCTGAAAATGATGTTCTGAAACAATAATTTCACATTTTATTGTGCATTTTGGTTGATGAAAAACTTGATTGCAATTTTATATTTGGTTTGACGAAATTTTCGGTCTTTCCATTGACAGCTCGATCCTTATAGGAGATGTTGTTTTACAATTCCTTAGAATGAAAACGAATTATGGACCATTATAAATTCGGAATTTCAACTGGCATAATAAGTTTTTTTTTTTTATAATTAAATTTATTAAAGGGTCGTTTTTTAAAGAAAGTTGCTTTTAATACAATCGCCGCTTCTAATGGTCCCGAACTTCAAAGGACCGAATATCAAAAGTTTTAAGTGGAACGTGCCTATTAAAGAGGAAAGTGAGGTTTTCGTTAACCAAAGAAATTTCATTACATTGTCCTTGGAATGTATATATACCATATAGTATCCTGCTCAGTAGAAGAGGTGAGCAAAGAAATTGAGGTGAAAATTGAGTTGATTTTTAATAGTTAGAATAAAAAAAAAAATACCTCCCGTTAGATTGCAGCATTATAATCCGCGTAATCGGTGTATCCATTAAAAAAGAAATAACAATAGCAAAAAAATAATAAAATATATTAAAAAGCTTTTAAATTTTTTTTCTTTCTCTATGATATACACAAAAAAAGTTTTATTGCAAAATAAAAATTGTTAGAACTCAGATGAAAGAAACTGTGGGCATTCATAATTATTAGAATCATAATTGTCTAACTGCAACTCATGTCCAAAATTTTAAGACTTAATCTGAATTCCAGTATTTCTTATTTTGCTACGATTTTTGTGTATATCACAGAGAATGAAAAAAATATTTTTTATATTTGAGTACAATTTATGTATGAAAGGAGTTTATTTCAAAAGTTTTTTTAAATATATTTTATTTTATACTTATTAGTAATTTTATTTTCGCTAAAAACTCGTCGGCGTTGCCCGGCGATAATATAGATACCTAGATGGGTGGGGGTGGTGTTGGGTTTGTTAAAGATAAGTATTATCTAAGCTCTTATCTGACTCGATCTCTCGTTTACGTATGTATGTATGGTATGGCAACCCTACGAAGGAGTTGCCCGATTGGTCCCATTTTCGAACTGTGTTTGAAATTTTTGTGAAAACTCCGTGTACAAAATATGAGCTCTCCACCTCGAAACCTTCTCAGGCAGCTACCAAGTACATAGTGTGAAACAAAAGTTGTGTATGGCATCACTAAGAAGGGGTAACCCAATTTAGCCCATTTTTAAAAATGTATTTACCATTTCTATGAAAACACCACGTAGCATAATTTTTACATGGCAACCGTACGAAGGAGTTGCCTGATTGGTCCCATTTCTGAACTTAATTTAAATTTTTCTTTAAGAAAATCTCGTGTACAAAATGTCAGCTCTCTACGTCGACGCATGAGGCAGTGTCCAAATATATAGCGAAAACCAAAATTTATGTATGGCAATACCAAAAAATGGTGGACCGATTTGGTTCATTTTTGAACTTGCATTTGCAATTTGTATGAAAATGCCGTGTACAAAATTTCAGCTTTCCACGTCGACGCGTTCTCAGGCAGTTTTTTTAGATCTCAACAACAGCGCCATCTATCGTGTCTAAAACTATCCTATATTTCAAATTGGAACCAACCAAACACATTCACAAAATTTCATTGGAATCGGTTGGGCGGCTTCGGAGACTAGCGTGCACAAACATCGTGCCACTGGATTTTTATATATTAAGATATGCAAATTAATTCGCAAAGCTACGTTCTCTTGCAAAAATTGTGCTGTCATTTTTTTTCTCTGCGATAGGTAGTTTAGAAGATTATTGCACTTTAATGTAAGTACTTCCATGTAAAAGAAAAAAATTGACATGAAAAAATTGGAACAATCAACAATCACATCAAAACCCATATAACGGTTAAACATAGAAAATTGGAATGTTTACATGAAATATGCAAAACATTAGTCTAAAGCGTTTAAAAGAAAAATCAAACCCGCTGCACCAACCAGCAGCCCTGTATACATAAATTTGCAAATCACTCATTTTAACGATATTCGGGTAAAGAAGTTTGTTAGAAAGTTTCTTACATAAGTAAAGGAAATATGCCATTTTATAGTAATCAGCAAGAGCTTTAATTTGATATCATACACGGTCCAAATTGGACAACCTCAAGGGTGGTAGTTATTTACGTAACGAGGACTTTTTCTTGGGTGGGTCGAGTCCCCCAACTTTCGTACATTGGATTTTAACAAACATTTTGTTTGGCGAAGTATACCAGCTAATGAGTATTCCCAGCTTATGACCAAAATTTTTTATGCATTGCTCTGAGTACTTTCAAGATGTTGATATAATACCTAGACCCAACGATATTGCGTAGATAAAAAAACCATAAAGTTTCTAAAGTTACTTGGAGTAGGTTAAAGAACCCACAGGAAACAATATCTAAATTCTAGAACATAATTTCCGCAAAAATAGCTCTGCATACACAAAATCCACAGAATCCTCTTTTTTCTTATGTATAGATCTTTTGGAATGCAATAAAAGTTCACACATTTTTTTGGTTTTAATTTGGTTTTCTTATTATTGCTTTTACAATCTTTTATCGCACATAACACAATTTTTATATATTCACTCATTCACTGTTCACTTTTTAACTGAATACCGTCGACAAGAAATGTGGCTCGTTTTGACGTCATAAAAAGTTTAAAGCTTTCAAGATGGCGAAAACGCGTTCCGATACCAGCATACCTTATTTTTTTGTACCATGGGTAGAATCAATGATTTATTCCATGGTAGATGCCTAAGAGCGTAGAAAGTTCCGCTGAATACACTCGATATGATCGATGTGTGTATCGTAAAACGGAGACCAGCAGCCCAAAAAGTGGTCTTACAAAGCTGGTGTACAAATGGAATATTTTAGTGGAATTCGAGAACTTCCAGTACCACCATTATATAAAGGCCAGCATTGGACTCCTCTTCAATACCATGTACTTTATGTGGGATATAAAATTTAATTTGTGATCACATTTGACACCCAAATCACAGCCAGAATCCACACGGCGAATCCAGGAATCCGAAAATTCATAATCATAAGTGTTTGGTTTCTGATTCTTGTGGAAAGTCATAACCTCACATTTGTCAATATTGAATTCCAAATTATTGCTTTTGCACCAATCGTAAAATTTACCTTTACCTATTTGCTAACAATCGTTAAAAAATTTAATCTTTAACGTTATAAGCGTAAATCAAGATTTTGAAGTGCCTCACAACAGAGAGAGTTTCTTCAATAGATAGACTGAATGACAACGGACCCAAGTTTTTTGCTTGCGGCACACCTACTGAACCTTTCAAGACTTTAGAGTTAGAATGGCGGAAATAGATTTGGTATGTTCTGTTATCTAAATAAGTACTCTGTCCATTTTGGAAATGTTGTTTCCATTTTAAAGAGTATATAGGTCTGGTAGCTCTTTCCAAGCCCTGCAATGGTATTTCTGACAAATTCCAATAATTTAGTGATTGTAGAGCTGTCAGAAATAAAGCCGTGTCGGTTTGAGTGTAAATGATAGATTCGAATAATTTGGGCATGCTGCAAGATAATGTTGCAATAGGCCTATAACTAGTAATTTCACTTTTACTACCTTTTTTTGTGGATAAGTATGATAAAAGAATTCTTCCACTTTAATATTTTGGCATGCGTACCTAGACTTAACTCCACTTAAATTTTAGTTTTCTGTAATAAATTTTTCGGTCAATAAAAATGCATAGGCAAGGTCAGTAGTCTTCTCTTATGCAGCACGCTGAGGTTGATAATGATTTTGTTGCAGCATTTCCGAGGGTGTATGGATTACTGTCTGCTTGCATTATAGTTCATTTAATATGATGTCACAATAATGGTAAATGGAATCTGCAGTGGTTGGATGAAATATTCAAGTGTACACAAGCTTATTTTAAGCAAGTAGCGTGGAGCGTTTCGCTCATATTATGGTGCTTTAGATTTTATTACAGGCCAAGGAATTACTGTCGTCAAAAACAAAAGTGGATGTCAGAGTAAAGAAGAATTTACTGAGCCGACAGTTAAAAACGTCTCCTTTGAAGCTGAACTATTTCACATCGCGCATCTTCTTTCTTCTCCATATAAATATTTTGTTGAAAAAAAAATCCCTTACATGGGGTCTTCGGTAAAAAACTAAGATAGTTTTTTTTTAGTGTCCTAACCACACTTTTGTTCTAGACCTTTTTCCCCTCCTATAATAACCATCCTCTTTTAAATTTCCGTTTGAAAATTTTTCGCTTTTCAAAGTCAGTGCAGGTATTTAAATGCTAAAATTATGTCTTTTCAAGGATATCGCAGGTTCAAACTTCTTCATTTTTCGTATAACATGACAATATTGATAACTTTTGAAGGGAACCTGTTATTGAACTAATTATTTAACGGAACACACTTTAGTTGAAGAAAAAATAAATATGTGCTTGAAGTAAAATTTTGACAGGATCAAGGATAATACAACAAATTTGTATTAGTTTTTTTTTTCAAGAATTCAACTTTAAGGCTTGAACATAAATAGCGTACCATGTTGGATATCCTTAAAAATGCTTTCTTTGCTCAAGTTTGATCCTTTGCTCAAGTTTGATCCTACACGACAGTGAGTTGAATCGTGCGGACGTAATTTTGGTTGTCTGAACTAAAAATATTTTACATTCTTTTTTCGTTTTTTTCTCCGTTTGAGTGTTTATTAAAATTTAGTCTACGTAGAAAATTCTGAATAGACATTTTTTTCCCAATAAAAACCAAAGTGATTAACTCATAATTTTACAAAGTTAATTTCGTACTGATATCCATTTAATAATCTGAATTTTAGTTCTTTTGTATCTTTGTTTGTGATTTAAACTGTTATTTTATCTCGTCACGGTGGTATTTGTTCAGTGCCGTACTTTTATTATATGAATACGATAACATGTGGACTGCTTTTATTTTTTTGTACTTCGCCTCTCGACTGTGTTAATTATAACGTGTTTATTTTTTTTTATTTTTTTTCAATAGTTACGTTTAATCTTGATGAATCATAATAAGTTAATTCGCATTGTGTTAATTGGTTGAGTACTTTTGTATCGGCATAGAGCTTGTGAGCTATACCTTGCCTCCTGGCACTAACTGTTATTTTTATCTATCTATTTAACGTTGTTCATAATTGTCTATGTGTTAGTCGAAATGCCACTCGACTGTGCTAAGTGTGGGTCAACAATTAGAAATGGGCTTAATCAAAACCCTCGAGAATACTTCCCAAGCCATGAAACAGAAATCTATATGTGTGCGTGCTTAGTCCGTTTTCTTAAATGTTCTATATTGATACTTATGGAAAATTGTTAAACAATGGCTTTATATATGCGATGGAGTCTAAACTACTATCCATACAGGAAAATAGTCTTCTAGTAATTTACAGCTTGGTTACTTACCTTCCCAAAGGCTACACTTTCTATATAAATTACTTAACAAAATAATAAAATAGTTTTGATTACAAAGTAACCTTACCATTTTACGCTCAATACCTCTCTGCTGAGCGATAATTGCATGTGTGTATGTGCAGCCGTAGTCCGAATCTGTAGGCAGCTACATCCGATATCATCAGCCCACGCACGGCATGCCATGACGGCACAGCGACATTACAATGACTACTCAGCTGAGAATTTTTGTTTGAGGAATCGTAAATAATTTTGTTAGGAAATGTATGAAAATTTTATTACGGTTCGGAAGATAAGAAAGCAAGCTTAAGATTAACAGAACACCATTTTTCTGTATGAATCGTAGTTTAGGATGGAGGAGCTATTCAAATCACACTTTTGTCACTTTTACATAAGAACACTGCAAATATTTTAGAATGTAAGGACTACGCTGGGCCTCGCATGTGGTAGGGAGGGAGTCTGTTTCATGGCTTGTGAAGTATTCTCGATGGTTTTGGCTTAATGCAAAATGTGGCGGTGTATGTGGCAAGGATTTTTGTACCATATGTGCCAACCTAACTGATTATGACCTAAAAAGGGTTTTAACAAAGAATAATTTTCTCTATATGTGTGATGAGTGCATTGATTTTAAAAAAAACCGTTCTAGATAGGTTTGATGTGCTGCTATGTGAGTTTATTGAAAGTATAAAAAACAGTTGTCTCATCAGGATCGTGATATTAAAATAATTCTTAATCTATTGAATGCGCTGTCTACAAAGGATGATAAAATGATTAGTCAAATCAGTAACCTGGTAAGAAGCCCGAACGGATCTTTTGCTGGTTAGTTAATTAACATGCCACCGTCGGCGGTAGCGGTGTCAAGGGATGATGACATTGTGGAGCTTAACCCGGGTATTGCTTCGTTTGTGGGCACCACTGATGGTGGTTGTCCTATTGCTGCTGATGATGATGCTGCAAAGGGTAATAAAATGGCATCGCCTTCCAGTGATCTTGAACACAATGCGGTCAGAGTTAATGGGAATGATAGGCGGCAGCCGAAGATAGTTGGTACCTCTGCTTGCCGTGAGATCTCTGCTGTCAACAAACGTAGGTGGCTTCACTTATCGCGTCCTGAGCCACTTAATACTACTGAGGATAAGGTGATCAAGTTCATTTCTTCCAAATTTAATATTGACCCTAACATCTTGGTCTGCAAGCGCTTAATAAAAAGAGATGTCGACTTGTCTTCATTGAGATTTTTGACGTTCAAGCTGGGTGTCCCCGATTACTTAATCCCGTAACTCCTTAAGGATGATGTCTGGCCATGTGGAATAGTTGTGCGTAAATTTGTAAACTTGCCAAAAAACACAAATGCTCAGCAATCATATCTTCTGAACACCTAATTCGTGGCACCCTTATACATGATGGTGATAATCTCGTAACTGGTACCTACCCTGTTTCTCAGAGAACTTCATTGATTACTTCATCAATGGCTAATACTTCTATATCCTGCTATTTCCAAAATGTGAGCGGTCTTAGGACTAAGGTCAACGACATTTATGTTAGCTCTACTCAACACTCATATGATGTCATCGCGATGGTTAACACTTGGCTTAACCCATCATTTAATTCTTCTGAAATTTTTAATCCTTCATGTTTGGTCTATCGCAACGATCGTGCTGTAGAATCTGGACTTAGCCATGGTGGAGGTGTCCTGTTGGAAGTTAACTCAACCTTACAATCTCGTGAAAGTCCATTACTGAATTCGTCTTATGAGATTGAGCAGATTTGTGTTCGAGTATCTTTTGCTGATGTAAGTGTTTTTTTCTTTGTCTCATACATCCCGCCAAACTCAAATGTGGAGATTTATGAGAAGCATATCTTAAATATTGGATCAATCTTGGAGAATATGGTTCAGGACAACGATCACATTGTTGTACTTGGTGACTTCAATGCCGGCAATATCCACTGGTTATGGAGTGATGAACACATGATGCTTATTCCTCTTAATATTTTGAAGGATGTCGAACGCTGTTTGGTGGACGGACTTCTGTCATTGGCTCTTACTCAGGTTAATGCAGTGGCGAACACTATAGGTGAACTTCTAGATTTAGTATTTGTTAGCGAAAACTTACTTTCAACTGTTAATTCTGCATCCTTTAACTTCTCCAAAAATTACTGTAAACCATTGTGCACTAGAAATTGTATTTGGTTTTATTACACATAGTAGTACTATTAGTAATACTAATTTGCGTGATTGATTATATTTTTATAACTTCAAAAAAACTAATTATGCGGCTATAAATGATGAGCTGAATCTAATTGACTGGCAGGGTTTGTTTTCTGAATGCGATTTAATGCAGGCGTTTACTAAATTTGTTTCAATTTTTGATAACATTATTTCTGCTCATGTGCCCTTAGCATCTAGGAGAGTCAATTCTGGCCATCCATGGACAAATCATAGAATAGCTCAATTAAAAAATGCTCGAAATGTGGCCCATAAAAAATATAGTGACACGTGTGATGTAAAAGATGGTATTCTTTTTAAAAGACTTCGGTAAGAGTATGAATTTTTGAACAAGTTTTTATACAGGCAATATTTGAACTGTATTGAAACTGACATTAAGCATAACGCCAAAACATTTTGGTCCTTTCTTAATGGTAAAAGGAACTCTTATGGTTTCCATTCCTGCTTCCATTATAATGATATGGTAGCTGAGAGCACTAGTGATGTTTGTAGTTTATTTGCTGACTGCTTTGAGTCTGTTTACGTCGAGGATACTAGACAACCATTAGATGATGACCTTTTAAATAGCATACCCTCATCGGTTGATTTGGGGTCATTATTTATATCAATTGATGATGTTACTGATGCCCTTAACAAGCTTGGTAAGTGGTCTTTCTCGGGTCCTTATGGTATTCCAGCTGTCCTTGTATTTTGTTGTCGTGAGGCATTATCTCAACCCCTGTATCTCATCTTCAATCTTTCTCTGTCATCAGGAGTGTTTCTTGATCAATGGAAGCTCTCTGTGCTACGCCCTATCCACAAATCTGGTGCTAAAAACGATGTCATGAACTACCATCCAATCTGTAAGCTCTCTGTTATTCCTAAGCTGTTTGAAAGTATTGTAACCAATAAAATATCCTTCTTTGTCAAGGAGCCCATTTCTCCTCTTCAACATGGTTTCATTAAAGGAAGATTTACTAAAACCAATCTTGTATCATTTGTTAATTATTCCCTAAGTGTTATGGAGGACTCTGGTCAAGTTGACGTCCTCTATACAGATTTAAGGAAAGCTTTTGATAGGGTTAACATTCGCCTGCTACTTGCTAAGCTTAGTAAGCTCGGCTTTCATTCTTCATTGCTCAGCTGGATTTCTGCTTATCTGTTTGATCGCAGGCAAATGGTTGTGATAAATGATGTGACATCCCGTTTTATTCGCGTTCCATCTGGCGTTCCACAGGGTAGCCATTTAGGCCCCATTCTTTTTATAATTTTTATTAATTATGTTTTTATGATGTTCAATTTTTCATCATGCCTTGGGTTTGCCGATGATTTAAAAATATTTATCAAGATTGGTAATGCTTGCGATGTTGCCAACCTTAAACAGGATGTTGATAGATTCGCTCGTTGGTGCTACCTAAATGGTTTATCACTGAATTTATCTAAATGTAAGCACTTAACGTTATCTAGAAGGACTTCACCAATTTTATTTGACTTATTTATTAATGTTTCTCCTGTTTCTAAATGTAATTTCGCTACTGATCTCGGTGTTATAGTAGATTCTCGTATGACTTTCTCTCAGCACATTGATTTTATTGTGAGTAAGGCAAATTCTCGTCTTGGCTTTGTTAGGCGCGGTGCTGCAGAATTTTCTGATCCATATACTCTTAAAAGCCTTTATATGTCCTTGGTCAGACCTATTCTTGAGTATTGTTCTATTGTATGAGATCCTTACTACGCTATTCACAGTAACAGGGTGGAGGGTGTTCAGAGGAGATTCACCAGGTTCGCTTTGAGGAAGCTGAACTGGATTGCGGATATACCCCCGTATCATGCAAGATGTCAACTTATTGACTTGCAAAAATTATCTACTAGACGGAAGACCCGTTATGTCATGTTTATAAAGGATCTGCTAGATTACAGAATTGTCTCTCCTTCCCTGCTTGAGCATATTTACTTTTACACTCCCTCTAGAAATTTGGAGTTCTTCTCCATTTTACATGAATCGCTTCATAAATCAAATTACTGCCTTAATGGTCCAATTGCTGGTTCTGTTCGACAGTTTAATCTTTGTAATTGCATGATTGACTTTAATGAAAATAGATGCTCAATTAAGAAATCTGTAAGCTGTTTCATCGCTTCTTTATCTTAGCTGTTTTGTTTCATTGTATATTTTTATTATGATTATCGCGGTATTGCCAATTATTTTATAGCTGTTTTCACTCGGTAATTTTCTTTTGTTTGATTACCTAATTTACTTATTATTTTTATCTATAATTCAAACTTTACTATGTATATAGTTATATTTTAAGCTTAGTGCATGTTATTTTTTTAAGAACTAGTTTTTCCTATTGTTGGTCTGTGAGATTTTGTAAATCGGTAGGCGGAATGAATAAATAAATAAATAGATATTCTTGAAAGGACTTATGATGAGCACCTAAATGATTACACTCTCATTGCAAAATAAAAATTTTCAAAAGAAAATTTGAGGGAGAAGTTTGATCAGGACAATCCCCCTGCAAACCAACTACTTTCAAAGCCTTTAAAGACAGACATAATAAAAAAATCGATTGAAAATTTGCATCTGTTGCAGGAAAAACGAAAATGTTTTTTATCTAACGCGATAGTTAATACAAAACAATCGATTGGAAGGAAATGTAAATTTCTATGAATGAGAAATTACAGAACGTTATACATACATTACATTTGCAACAATATTTTCATTTAATTATGTTACAAATTTCACTTCATGCAAATAAATAATTATGGCACTGTTGATTTATAGAAGTATAATTAAAATTAGTCTGAAAGGATATTCAATTTCAGGGTTGTTGTGCTGGAAGTGCTCGTTATACGACTATTACGTGTAAGATCTTCTAATGATGCGAGCTAACACATATTACTCCCCTGAAATGTCTGCTCATTTGAAACACACTCACATAATTTTGTAGGTAGGTATACAGATCTTCACATATCGATAACATACTTCCTTTAATTTTCCTGTTATTACATTAATTACCAGATATTTGATTTCCTTCGAAATTATTTCTTATGCAAGCTTATGGTGAATATAAAGATACCAAAATGGATTAATTATTTCAAATGGAACCTAATGAGCTAGTAGTAATGGTGGCATATCACAAATCTACCCCCAATGGAAGAGGACTAGTATATGCCACAGCAGCCAAAACATCTATAACACAGTAGGGGTGAAATAAGCTGTTGATTATGAAAAGAGCGTTGCCGATGGTGAGGAAGAACAGACGAAATACTCACCCATGGGAGATTCCTGACCGCAACCAGCTTATAAAATGTTTGTTAGATAATGGCATTTTGGTAATGGCTTTTGTCGCCTACTAGAAATTATGTCATGATATTGATCCAGCTCAGGTTGGAATTAATTTATCTTTATTGTTCTGTTTCCTCATTATCACAATTTGATTGATGACTTCAACTTATTTGGTAATGGGTTCATCACATCATACTTAAAAAAATAAAACAGTTTTATTTTCAGTGCGTATAAGAAATATTTGCAAAGGTAATCGGCTATCTGTAAAGGAACTAGATTCTGGAGGGGGGGGGGGGGTGGCGATTTCTTAAAACCGGTTACTTATAAACATGGCAAACATAGCAAAAGTATATAAGTACCCCAAAACAAATGAAAATTTCTGCGCCGAAGTTGTATGTATCATTAAGTTTTTAGATGAAAAGATTAAACCAATGATTCGACTGTAGGCGCCTAAGAGCGAAACATAGAAAGTTGTGCAGGATCAAAGCCAGATACAGTCAGAAGCAGGGCAAGGTCAAGGTCAGATCCCGGTAATATCTTAAAGTTTTTCTCTGTAGAAATTTACTCAAATGGTCATACATGTACGTTTGTTGCCGTCTACTGCCCACCCTAGTTGTTTTAGTGAACCTATCGTTGCTAAGTTTCAAAACATCATATGTAGCTGGTATATCAACTCACTGCAGGAATGTTATTGTTTGTGGTGATTTCAATGTTGATATCCAGCGAGATAAGAGCTCCTCCCGTTGTTTGAAAGACATATTGCATACCTTGGATTTGAAAATTATGAACTCAGCTCCAACATATTTTAATACAACAAATCCATCACCAATTGGATCTATTCTTAACAACTGATGCAGACTCAGCTTTACTTGTTTATCAAGTTAGTCCTCCAGATAACTTCGATCATGATTTCATCTTTTTGACTTACAGTTTTTAAGTTGATACTATTTCGAGATTTAGTACGTACTCATATCGTGACGACTATAACATAAATTATGATAACATATTTTTTGAATGCTCGACTATGCCTTGGGCAAATGTTTTTAACTCTAGTACTATCGATGATAAAGTAAGACGCCTAACTGAATACGTTTATTATTTATTTAATATTTTTGTCCCTATTAGAGTTTGTCGCAAGCGAAATGTGGGATGTGCTTGGTTTACTAAGCTTAATCGTGGAAAGGGACTACTTTTACCACGATCACCTGTAGACTTAAGACGTTATAAAATCGTACGTAATAAAGTCAACACTACAAAACATGCATCCGCGAAAGGTTGTCCAGAATTAATGTCTAACTTTGCCAGAGAATCTGAGTCATATATTGGCGATGTCTGAGGTACTATCTAAGGCTATAAATAAAATTAAATCGCCTGCTACAGGTCCTGATAATATCCCATCAAAATTTCTGAAAATAATTCTTCCGTTTATTCTACTAGCCTTCACACATGTCTTTAATGTATGTTTGACTACATCGCGATTCCCAGTACACTGGAAAAGGTCTGTTATCCTGCTGATTCCCAAGTCCCGTAAGTGTGTTTTGGCACACCCTAACCCTCGAGAATACTTCCCAAGCTATGAAACAGAAATCTATATGTGTGCGTTGTGAGTCCGTTCTCTAAAATGTTCTATATTGATACTTATGGAAAAGTGCCAAACATTGACTTTATACATGCGATGGAGTCTAAACTACTATCCATACAGGAAAATAGTCTTTTAGTGATTTAGAGCTTGGTTCCTGACCTTCCCAAAGGCTGCACTTACTATATACCTTACCTAAAAAAATAATAAAATAGTTTTAATTACATAGTAACCTTACCATTTTACGCTCACTAACTCTCAGCTGAGTAATAATTGCATGTGTGTATGTGGAGCCGGAGTCCGAATCTGTAGGCAGCTTCATTCGATTTCATCAGCCCACGGAATGCCATTACGGAACAGCGTCATATGCAGTGATTATTTAGCTGAGAGATTTTGTTGGAGGAATCGTTGTCATTTGTTTCAGATAAATTTTTTGAAATAATTTTGTTAGGAAAGATATAAAAATTTTATAGCGATTGGGAAGATAAGAAAGTAAGCTTAAGATCATCGGAACACAATTTTTCTGTATGAATAGTAGTTTAGGGATCTTTTGTCAATTTTACATAAGAGCACTGCAGATATTTTAGAATGTTAGGACTCCGTTGTGGCTCTCATCTGGTAGTAAGAATGTCTATTTCATGGCTTGTGAAGTATTCTCTAGGGTTTCCGCAGACCTTTATTTCCTGGTGTTTGATGACTCTGGCTGTAATTTTCCACGATGCGTGCATGTAAATTGACGCGGGCTGGCTGTAGTGAGCTTAGTAGGGAATAAGTTGAGAGCCTAGTTTTCTTTCCATTTCTCCATCTGTATATAGTCTGTGGCCTAATGGTGAATCCACACATAACATACATTGGGAAATAAACATTTGTCAAGCATTTGACAAATAATTTATTGGCAGTTGACAAATGTTTGATGAATATTTGTCAAATGTTTGTCAAGAATTTGTTAAACTTCTAATAGGATATTTGTGAGAAAAATGTTTTCCAAATATTCAGTTTTAATCATGTATTCTCCCAGTGAAGTATTATGCATTGCAGCATCTTCTGTCGTTCTTGTCGCAATGTTTGAGAAAAATTTTCGAAAAAGGAGTTGGTGGAACAGAAAATTTCTAGACAGGTGATAATAACAATTAAAGTTTTAAAGTTCAAATCTAATTAAGAAATTCCTAGGTTGTAACGCTATGAAAAAGTTGGGAAATGTAGTACAGCCCTTTTGAATGGTCGTGATCTATTGAAATTTCCTTCCTCTGTCTTCTGGAGTACCACAAGGCTCCATTCGTGGTCGTCTACTCTTCAGTCTGCATATTAACGATCTGCCGGATATAATTCAAGATGTCAACATCCACATTGATGCTGACGACGTTCAAGTTTATTTCAGTCGCCCACCTGGAGGGTGATTCTGTGCTCTTTGTCGTTCTATTTAGTCGTGAATTTTGACATATTTTGTCGAGTTTTTTCTTTTAACACAGTTCATTTTGTGTCTTCACTATTAATACCACAAAATGAACTATAATGAATTTTCGATGAACAAACGTCAAAAAACACGACACTAGTCAACTGCTCCCAGAGGTTGTGACAAAAATTTTACACTGGTCATGTGCTTAAATTCGAAATAATATTTTGAATTTGTAATGTAAAGTGTCATTTTCAGTTCATTCTTCGTCATGCAGAGCTTGCTGAGCTGAATAAAAACACGAAAAAATCAGTAGAAATATTCATTTCATTTAGTCGATTATTTTGACATTCAAGTTCGACAAAACCCACAGAATCACCCTACTGGTCTTATCGAAGACTGTACGGCTCGGATGAACGACGATTTATATAATATATACACCTGGTCGATTTACAATAAACTTGAACTTAATCCAGGCAAGTCACAGTGTATCGCCTTTTCCTTCGGCACTCTTGACTCTTCATCCCTTCCTCCTATTCTTTTGAATGGATCTTCAATTCCCTATGTGGATAAAGTCCGTAACCTTGGGGTCACCCTTAATTCCAATATGAAGTGCTGTGATCTCGTCAACTCAAACCTATCTAAGATCTACGCCACCCTCCATCGTCTATGGTTGTCCACTAAAATGCTCACCCCTAAACTGTGCTGTCATCTTATCAAGTCCCTAATATTACAGCATTTCACACACAGTTTACTTGTTTTCCTGAAGCTAGATTCGCACTGCTCCAGAAAATTACATGTTGCATTTAACGATTGTGTTAGGTTTGTTTTCGGCTTACGAAGATTCGATCATGTTTCCACCTGAATTTTGCACTGCTAGGTTGCTCTATTGAAGTATATCTAAAGCATAGAGCATTATTCTCCCTTTTCAACCTATTGCACAACTCTCAGCCCGCTTACTTGAGGACCATGTTTCAACCCTTGAACTCTGCCAGAGGCTATAAACTGCAAATACCTGGTTTTCAGACCTCTGTACTTGATGGATCCTACATTGTTCAAATCACTCGAATGTGGAATTCATTGCCGCACAATATCCATAAGGCTTACTCGATCGACACTTTCAGGCGTCTTCTTGTAAATTTTTTGACGTAAGTAGTTTTGCTGTTGTGTCCCTCACGCGCAGATTATATCTTTGTTATCGAAGTTATCTAATTTGGTTTTATCTTATTTTATTCTCATTTGATATAATATTGTTTTCGTAACTAATTTTTGTATCTTAATCTTACTTATTTATCCATAATTTATTTGTTATTATTCTTTATATATTTTTTCCCCATCTATTATCATTGTTGTAGTATTAACATTTAATTTAGTTTACTTACTTCTATTCTGATATGTAATTCTTGTAGTATCTCTCCCAAATAAACAAATATTCTATTCTATTTAAAAATTGTTGATCTTTTCGGTTTTCGGAATTTTGGAAGATTCTAATAATTTTATTAATTTTATTTGTGTAGTCTCGGACGTGGGAGGGAGTGCCGGTTTTTAAAGGACAACTCAGTTGCTTAAAATTTCAAATATAACATTTTTATTCAATAATTCACAATTCAGTTTGGTTAGATAGATTCAGTTTGCTTAGATAATAAAAAAAATATTAAGCAGAGAATTAGAAGACAAGGACGGAGGTACTATCAGTTTGTTGGCTTAAAGCCGAAAATCAAAATTTTAATGAAGAAATTTTGAGCGTATTCTGTGTGTTTCAAACAGCACTACAGGGCGATCTTATCAGAACAGCAATGAAACCCTGAACTGCCTGCTGAAGAAAAAGTGAAAAAAACACGCCGAATGGGTTACAATTTTTGTACAGAGTGCAAAGGTCATTTTAATGCGAAGCTTTTGGACTGCTTAAATCTAATATCAAAAATTGGTGATGACGGCGTGTATTTTGATAAAAATAGTAGTTAAATAAAAAAAACCGAAAGAAAATTCCGAAATTTTGATTTTATTGAGCCATAGCTTCAAAATGGAAGCTGGGGAAAAGCTTATAGAGCATTGGAAAGGTCCAACTATTATCTATCTAACAAATTTTAAATCATCATCATAGAGTCTAATGTTCAAAAGTTACAGGGCAATCTATAGAAACATACCCAAATACTTTTAAGTCCCGTTATTTCGGAAACCGTTTAGATACCCCCCCCCCCCCCCTTCGCATCAACCATTTAATTTTTCGCTTATCGATGCTTGACCTATCCATAGCGTTCAGGTGCCAAACTACATACGCGGGAAACCCTGTACATGCCCGTATGCAATTTCGTATAGTTACCCCATTGAGCCAATATGATTGTTAAAGTAATTTTTCACATTTATTTCATTTTTAGGGTTCCGTACCCAAAGGGTAACAATGGGAACCCTATTACTAAGACTTCGCTGTCCGTCCGTCCGAACCGTAATAGGTAGATAGTTGAAATTATAATTATAACAACAAATAATAAAAATTATAGGGGGCCCACATTCAAGAAACGTGATTTTTTCGGCGTTTTTTCTTCGTTTTATTTTCATTCATTATTAATTAGTAGTAGTAATTTTTTTTTCAAATGACGCGTACTCTCATTTGAAAAAATAAAAAAAAATAAAAAGGAAATAGTGTTATTAAATTTTGTACGATGGTACGTAACTCTTCTAGTGCCAGTTCGACTAGCACTTGTCTGATTTTTATTGTCAGAAGAATAAAAATGATTTTAACCAATTTCATGGGATTTTAAATTCTGAAGGATTTTTTGAGTACCTATACAATAAAACTGTCTAGGACTTTTTATTCTACGATAATACTCACATCCGTTCTATAAGTGTAGAATTATTGAATATTTTTATATGTTGATGATAATCATTTTCATGATTATTGAAAACTTCAAATAGCACATCTAAATATGTAATTGCCACAAAGTAACGTGCTACTGAAAATATACTTTTAAAATCTTTAAAAATATTGCCGTTGGGTAAATTGGAATCAATCAAGGTATTTTATCACGTCTAAACTTATGCTCTGCTAACGTAAATATGGCAATTACCTTGCTAATAATAATAATAGCCAATATATAATATAATGGCTTTCATTGAAATATGAAAAAAGAACTGCGCCATATTTTTTTTTTTTTGAATCCAAATCTATTTCTTTTGAAGCATATGTCTTTTCATCTCTGATTTATCGATAAAAGGTCACATCACCTCAGGAAGCTGGATGAAAAGAATCTCTAAGAATAGGTAACCACAAAAGCTTTTTGTGCTAAATCCATTTAGTGATAAAGTTTTCAAATCAACTCTTTTAGGTTTATTTATAGCCTCAACTAAGCATACGAGTATATGTACCTACTTATGTGTATGTATCCACTTTCTATAACCCTTACTCCCAAGATGAAAGTTTTTCTTAAAGAATGAAAGCAAAGAATCCTATTAATTTTGGGTTTCTTAATCTAACGTACCGGCTTAATCTTAAGTTCAACCAATCGACAATAAATGCTAGACAATTGCCGTCGATTCGAAACATCAACATTCACACAGCAGGTGATATGTATAGTATAGCAAAATATAGGATCCAGCATGCTGGGGATATTGGTTAAATTAACAAAAGTCATGCAGTGGTCTGCGAAGTAAATTACGTACTCGTTTCAAAAACTAATATACTCACCAAACTTGGATAAGACTTTTGTTTTGGTCCTTATTAAAAAAAGAAAATGAACACAAAATCAACAAGAACGTTTTGCAGTATTGTTTCTTGCTACGTCTGAAAAGGAGATGATAAGCAGTATTTGCTTCCTGTCCTGTTGCCGGGGGGTATAGAGCAAAACTAATTTGATTGTTTTTAGCGACCTACCGCTTGTGTAAATTTTCAAAGATTTTTTTTCTTATTAATTTTACTTCTGGCATCGCATCGCTATGAAATCCCTCTCTTCGCAGAAAGTGATATTAAAATCTTGAGACATTGCGAACCATTTCAAAGCAATTTCATGTTTGCTCTTTATCGGATGCTAGTTTATCTGTATTCCATATTGTGCTGATTTTTAAACTTTAATTGCTTACGAAATTTTTAACGCGTAAAAGATAAAATTGTTTTCTCTTTTTATGAGTAGAACAAAAAAACATTTCTTTTGCTATTTACATCCTCTTAATTTTTTTTTGTTTTTTATATAAAAAAAACAGGAAATTTTTTACAATTAATTTAAAAAGAATTTCGGCAATTCCCTAGATGATGAAAATCTATAAATATAGTCACCCCTTAATTATGAAAATAGGCTCATTAAAATCTTTGAAGTTGTTTTCACATTTCCTTCAACAACAATATTCGTTGGTCTGTTGAAATGGTCAGAACCAATTATGTAACTTAAAGCCAACTACAACAACATTATCTATATAATTATCTGTTTTTAGCAGAAACATTTTTTCTTAAACATTTCAAATGCGCTATATATGTATGTATATACATACCAAATAGGAAAAAGAATCCAATTCAATTCAATTCAATTCAATGAGGACTAAAAGGCTTAACTAGATTACCTTCAACTAGATAGAACTACCAGAAAAAAATTTAAATCCAAATAGAAATTAAAAAAAAAACACAGAAAAGAAAAGAGGAAACAAAAATTAAACATAAATAATGAAAAGAATATACGAAATACTTAGAAAGTAAGAAATTTTATTTACAAATGAACTGTGAATGAATGAATAAATAGAGATCTTGCGCTTAAATAGAGAGCAGAACTAAGCTGCGCAATTGTAAAGAAGTCGCCCTGCGAGTCCGCGTATTGAACACGGGAAGGTAAATTGTTCCAGAGTTGAACAAACCTGAACAAAATAAGGACCACTGAGAGCAGACCCTTGGCGGAATGTGACAGTTACAGAAAATCAACAAAATATGGAGTACACTATAAAGTGAAAGTAGGCTCCTACATTTCAAAAAAGTCTCCAGAGATGAGCCCAGTAGCGAAAAACTGTAATTGGATATATGATCATTAGTCCAGCCAATAGGGACTAAATAAGGCTTTCGCTTAAAATAGGTGCGGTAGTTGTGATTTTTATATATGTTATTCAGTTGAGGGCTTTCAGTTTAGACCCTTGGCGACGGTCCGCGCGGTTCGCCACCTTGGATTAAAGATACCAAAATTTGGGTTTTTAAAGATAATTCCTCAATGGTTGATCCAACTACAAAAATGTAAAAATATAAATTTGAAGAAGACTAAATTCCCTACATTTTTTGTAAAATCACTTTTTTTGTAAGTCTGATGTACAACGAGTTACAGTGGTGGAACATGAATCCCGTTCCAAAAAAATGTATATGAATAGTAGTCTTTATACAGGGTATTGCGTCCATGGCGACCTTAGAACAGGAGGGACAGTAGACACCTAGTCAAACAAAAAATTGTATGGCAAATGGCGGGCGGAGTCTCAACCGTTTCGGAGTTAGAGGATGATTAAGAAAATATGCTAGTCTTTCACCAAATACCCTGTATATTAAAAAGTGTAAGGTGTATGGTCACTTACAAAACTTCGTGGCATTTTCGACCGGCTCCTTAAGACGATCTACATGACCTTCGATCATATTTATAGGATGACTCAAATAAATCTGGACATCATCTGCCGATATGTGAACTTTCACGTCATGTGTCATTTCAGGAAGGTAATTTATGTATAAACTGAATAATAACGGTGCAAAGATAGAACCCTGAGGTACACCACTGCAAAGGGACAAAATATTAGAGAAATACCATTATTCAATACGATATGTTGGGATCTACAAAACAGAAAATGTTTAATTAAAAGAATGGCAGAATGAGAGAAACCAAATCCGGAAAGCAGTTTCATCAAATGCTTTTGAAAAATATAACAAAATTAAAACGGATATAATATCTTTTTCAATAGAAGACTGAATGTAGTTAGTTAGTTTTAATGGAGCGGTTTCGAGCGAAATCCTAATTGACATGAACTGATTAGATTGTTCACATATAGATAGGTATTCCAGAATTTGACAGTACATTAATTTTTCCAGGATCTTAGAGAGGAAACATAATTTACTAATCAGTCTACAGTCGGCTCAGGGTATGGGTGAGAGGGATTTAGGAGTAGGTAAGACGTTCAAAATTTTCCAAGACATTAGAAATGAAGACGATACTAGACAAGTCTTAAATACATGCTGAAGGGACCTTTACTCTTTGTTTCCAAATGACTGATTTAGTATGGCATAATAGTGGTATTGTACTCTAACATATTTTTAAGATATATCATTACCGGTAATAATTCGTACATATCTGGAATAGAATGAATATCTTATAAAATGATTTACGTACAGGACCTTCTTTTTTCCATTAAAAAAATAATAATACTCGTAATAATATTAGTATTTAGCTGTATAACGATTCTTGTAAAAACTGAAAAGATCGGTCGAGGCGCTGAAAGAGGGGAGGGGGAGTTTGATCCAATTCCCCTCTTGTTTCCGCTCCTAATCCACTGAAAGTTTTAAGATGGTGTTCTACGAAAAAACCTATAAAATGTGAGATAAATATGTTCAAAAGCTTTAAAAGTAAAGCATATATGACAATAGTCTAGGTCTATATGGTGCACATATATACATATCCGCGTTTATTTCGAGGTTTTAGGCCAGAAGGGGCTACGACTGAACCAGACCCAGTCCTACATAAGAAATTAAATTGGGTTAATTAGGTAGCCCATATGAGGTTAAATTGATGAATGTTAAAATTTTGATGATACGGATGATCTCAATGGAGTGCCAAGAACTTAGAATTATTAAAGGTGGTGAGTCCTGATAATTTCCGAGAATTTTCATGTACTTATATAGTGAAAGGGTGGTTTTCATAACAGTGTAATTTTACTACTTCCCGGTAACTGCATAATATAAAAGTCGAGCATATATAGCGGCCTATTATATGCTTGAGTTTTTTAGAAGTCTGGCGATGGGTTGTTTGGAGGTGCTTTTGCAGTAACTATGGGCGTTCCAGACGTTTCGATCTAGCCACGGAGCTCTTCAGCGGTGTTCCTCACTTTTAGCTTCGTCATAAGTAACTCCTTTGCAGACAGTGTCCATCACATCTTTAGATGTATTCGATTTTTTCGTTTTTCCCTTGTGGGTCCTCATCGTTCTGAATTTACGAAACGGATTAGTAGTCATCTGTAACTTAAGAGATTACCAAAATAAGAACGAAACATGAGGATAATTGACTCATGAGTTGTGTAACCCCGCCTCGCTATGTGCCAATAAGCCCCAACTCGTATTTTTATTTCGAAATACTAACGACAAAAAGTTATTCCAATGGCAGGAAAATCAAGTTAGGAGCACCTTTAACCAGTGCATACCATTTAAATTAAAACCACTTAGACAACCCTACATCATGAGCGTGTAAGCTATAAGACAGTTTAAATATCAAATAACATTTTTACAACCCTGCTTGTAATTTTGTTTTTGTTTTTTCTATAATTTACATGTGCCAGCTTCGACGACTATTGCTACACTAAGGCGGATACCTCGACTGAATATGCAGTCCAATTGTTCTTCTTCTTGGTCAATGTTTGCTTAGTTAATCGCAATGAATCTATATTCCCCTATAGTCAAATAACCCCGGTATACTCTACTAATAAAAACAAAGTAAACTTCATTGTCGTATTCGGGACATGATTTTTCGAGAATTTTTGATCTGATATAAATTTTCCGAAAGCAGAAGCAGTGAGTTTACTACTGTCACTATTGCGGCAATCACCAACATTAACAAGTGCTTAGAAACCAATCGAATAAAAGTTTTTATAATTCAAATAAAACGAGCCAAACTGACGGGAACATTCCATTCGAATATGCTTACCATATATAGCCCGGATTGAATTAGGATGGTTCCCAATTGCATAAAATTTATCCACTACGTTCCTTCCATAACATGCCTTGTTTTTAAAATCAGGAAAATGAATGTTCTTTAAATAAACTGCTTTTGCTCTAAGTAAGAAAGTTTTTCTTAAAGTGAAAGTGCTCTGCTTAAAACAGTTCTGCTCAATTGGTGTGCGCCCGACCTAAGAAGACACAGAATCACGTGTACATAATATGTACTGACGATTGAGCTGCGAGGGAAGCACAATTTTGCGAATTTAATTAAGTACTATATTCATTATCGTTGTAAGAATAGAGGCACGAATCTGCCTCAAGTTTTGAGTAAAATAACTTCAAAGTTCTAGTACTTCCTAAATGGGTCAAAGGGCAAATCTGTGTAGGTTTAGGTGCTAGAAGTATAGATCTTATTATGATACAATCAGGAATAGAATGACTCTCATTTACATAAACAATATAGCAATATGTGTTGTCTACACTCTGGAGAAAAACAACTTGGTATTTTAGGTTCGCGCTTCTATCATAAATGTATTTGAGTGTTTGTGAATTTTTCTGAAAGCGAAAAAAATCTCCAGGTGAAAGGAAAGAGAGTTAAACTAATAAAAAAAAGTATGTTCAAAGGGCTGAATTGATAAATTACCACACAATATTAAGACCAGACCTGTAAAGTACTTAAGTACATTGGTACTTAAGTACTAGTAACAGTACCAGTACCTGGACTTGTATTTGAAAAATTTTAAAGTACCAGTACCGGGACTTGTACTTGAAAAATTTTAAAGTACCAGTACCGGGACTTGTACTTGAAATTTTTTTAAGTACCAGTACCGCGACTTGTACTTGAAATGTTTTTAAGTACCAGTACCGGGACTTGTAGTTGTTCTTAAAATATTTCAAGTCCAGGTACCGGTACTGTACTGGTACTTGTACTTGGAATTTTACAGGTCTGATTAAGACAAGATAAATGTTGAACACTTCGTAAATTTATATATTCCGTGTTTTCTGTATTGATTAAATTTTCAATTTACATTGTTATATGTGTAATCTTAACTGAAAGTTTCCAGCGATTTTGAAAATTTCACTGTGTTTAAAAAAAAACAAAAACTGTATACTTTTTACGAGACATGCCTGCAAACAATTTGAAACGAAATCGTTGCGAAAGCAAATCGGAACAGCTAATAATTATTTTGAGACGAATTTGGATAGCAAATCGTTTTCAGTACCAAAAACGATGAAAAAGAATGCTATATTGAATGACTATTCGACAGTAAGTTTTTTCTCGAATCGATCTCGAATTAATCTAGAAGACATTGTATAGGTTCGTAATTCAACACGCATTCAATTTTTTCTGCTACATGGAGTCGTTTTCGAATAGAATGGGGGAAAATGGAAATAATTATAATATTAATTAATAAAAATAATTATTGAATATATTTTTAATTAACGAGCACATTACATTAATTAGATAAAATACAAAAAGCAAAAAAGTTTTTCAATCTGCAAAGAGAAATGACATTGTTCCTTAAAAATTATTTTTATATTTCCTTTCACAAATCTCCCCGGATAATCTGAACCTCGATGGAGAAAATATATTTGCTAGAAATGAATCGTTACAAATTTTATAGATTTCAAATATCAGACCTGTAAAATTCCAAGTACAAGTACCAGTACCTGGACTTGAAATATTTTAAGTACAAGTACAAGTCCCGATACTGGTACTTAAAAAAATTTCAAGTACAAGTCCCGGTACTGGTACTTTAAAATTTTTCAAGTACAAGTCCCGGTACTGGTACTTAAAAAAAATTTCAAGTACAAGTCCCGGTACTGGTACTTTAAAATTTTTCAAATACAAGTCCAGGTACTGGTACTGTTACTAGTACTTAAGTACCAAAGTACTTAAGTACTTTATAGGTCTGTCAAATATTAATAGTAAAAAGTATACTAATTCCTCAAAATGTTTTGCGTTTTTCGAGATCTTTAACTCGAATTTTATTAGTTGCTCCTCAGGTCCAAAAGGAGGTGTACTGACCGAAGAAAGTCAGAAGGTGAATCATTTGACCTTCTATTTGCACGTTTATCTTTCTTTAAATCAAGTAGTAAGTCTTGTAAATGATTTAGAGGGCTGAAATTTTGTACATAATCTTTCTAAAATTTTTTAGATCTATTACACAAATCTGCTGATTCTTAGTAGGGTTCCTATACAAAAATGCACTGTTACGAAAGTCGTTGCCGTAAAGATCTGAAATTTTGTATACGGTAAAGTAGCAAATATTTTAACTATACATATATTTAGATACTGATTGACGTAAAGAGCTGAAATTTGATTTACAGATATCCTGAAAGGACTGTGTGTATATCTGCCAAAATAAACTAAATCGGGCAGTCCCTTCGTTTAGTTGCAATAAGTAAAATTAGATTTTTACATATAGTAGGAAAGCGTTCAGTTTCACACATTTTTAATGTACCGAAAAGATTGTTAAAGTCGCATTATCAAGCAAATGGCCGATGCCTTATTACATATTTATTATACCTGGTTTTAGCTATTTGCTTGTTTCCGTATTCATAGATATTTTTATTTTAATATAGGTATTACAAATATTTTTTACACTTACTTTTAATCTTTATAACACAAGTTTTAACTTTTCTGCATCAAATAAGAAAAATTTCACTGCAACACGCTTGAGAATTAACTAGTCAAAAACAAGTCACATATCACAGAATGAAATTTAGCCGGCGGTGATCGGTGAACAGAATACGGAGAAAATAAAGAGTCGAGAAAAGGTTTTCGAAGCTTACAATGTTTTACAGATTTTTTCAACTTTGACAACAATTTGATGGCATATTTTGTTCAGCAATATTTTCTTTCTAGATATATCTTCGATTTCGCTTAGCTGTTCCTAACTAAAATCGGTTCAGATTTGTCTGAGTTATCAATTTTTTGCTTATTAATCAGCTATATTTCCATTTCCGCCGTAAAATATCACGGTTAGAAATTTTGGAGTAAATTTCAATACTGAGATAATATTACAGACAATTTTTAATAAAAACATTATTAAAAGTCAAGCTTTTGCAAATATTACTGTATTTTCTAATATATTTTTGATTAAGTCCTAACCCTATCATTTTATTAAAACAAGAACGTAATTATCTGAGAGTAAAATTAAACTTAAAATTATTAAAAGATTCCATTTCAAGGCTGAAATATTAAAAATTAATACACAGTTTGGATTACACTGGAAACATCCTGCATCATGTTCTCTCATTTGATTCACTTACATATTATACATATACCTACATATACTTTTCAAAGTAAAGTAAGTGTGGTGTATTAACTGTATCATAATATTCACGAGACGGATTGAATGCAAGAAATGTTTTTCGGTTTAAAACGCCAGGTACGAGTAAATTATTAAAATGTTCAGAAGAAAATTAATAAGAGTGAAGTATGGTAATACAACAAAATGTGTTCAAATTAAAAAGTTTTTTGATACGGAGGATTTATTATTAACAACTGAAGATATATTTCTATCTAGTAAGAAATTACGTTGTATAAATCTCAATTTATAATTATTGACGCTTGTTCTAAGATCTCGAGAAATTTCACGGTAAATCGTCGTCTGAATATAAAGTGCTGGATCATTTTGGCAACAATCTAGAATATGATCGGAACTCAGTTTGTGAACTGTGCATGCTTTTCTTTGGAACTTAAATCTGAAGGTAAAGTGCTGAAAATTATTCAATTTTATTTTACATTTGTAGTTTTAGGTTATATTAATACTGGTTAAATGATATATTAAAATGTAGTCTAATTGGAATCAAAATTCAATCTAATTGGGATTAAAATTTACTCTAATTGCAATTAAAGTTTAACCCTAATAGATTGAAATTAAATCAATATTAATTGTCACCCAATTTATGTGTATTTGAATTTAATCAAGTCGGTTTGGAATTTAATCAAGTTGGTTTGGAATTTAATCAAGTTGGTTTGGAATTTGACATTCATTCCAGGTGAAATTTTCAGTGCACAACCAGTTTCAAGATGTAATGCCGCCATTGGCGTTGAGCTTCAAATTAATAGCCACATAAGACCTTAATGTCTGTATTACTGTTACCAGCTAATTATTTTGTTTACATTTAAGAGTTTAAATTCTTATATAAAAAGCAATTGTGAGATAGATATACTAAAGGAGTACGAAGAAAAGGGAACACTGAGGAATAGTTCTAGAAGAGCACTTATTAGGACATCCACAACTTTCCTCCGTAGTCTGTGCGGCAATTATCCGAAAAGAGAAGAAAAAATCGCTGCAGCTGAGGCAATAGTTTCTTTTTTTCCAACGTTTAAAGTGCATCCCAGCACGGTTGAAGGAATTATAAGTTGAGCAAACAATAATATGTAAGTGTATTTACAATATGACAAAATTTGCCAATTTTCTTTTAGGATCTCTTCTATAACCCATCGAATATTAGTGGATATTTGGGCTTCGCTCTAAAAAATATCAACAATAAATTATTAAGATTGAATGACGACAGTACAATACGAGCAAAAAGGCGGAAAACAAATTCAACTATTACTTCAGAAGATTTAATATCTGATCCATCGCTGCTACTAAGTCCTGACGATGAACAATTTTTTAAGAGTTTTGCTGCAATAGAGCAGGGAGCAGCCATAAGAGCTAGACTCGAAAAGACTTTTACCATTAGGAGACAATCTTTATTACGACCTGTAAATATCTACGAAAAATATACATTTTGCTTTTATAATCCTAACTTGGTAACTTAAGTATGATATCATGACTTTTGAATACAGTCTCTTTTTTGTAGGTGCTATTTGAATTTTCGCTTCAGTACCAGAAGGAATCAAATTTTTTGTTGGAAAACTGGAACAAATACTCTGCGATTGTGGAGGATATATTA
>OZ005741.1:268283131-268348224 GCA_963930735.1 Dioctria linearis
CTACACATTTTCTTTAAGTTATTGAAGTTAGCTTCTTCAGAAATTTCCGGCTGTGATGAATATGTGTTTAGAACTTTCTTCTTTCGTTCGGTTTGTTGTATTTTGAATCGTACACAATAGTCAACATAGTATTTGTCATATTTACCTAATTAGAGAAAACGATTAACCGAACATTTTTTATAGCTCATCATAGAGAAAGTTGTGTACTTCATACGGTTGAGGATTTCGTCGTGCTGTTCTTATTATTTGAGACCATCGTCAAAGAAATAGATTTTGTATATATTTCGATTGAATTTTCCATCACATAATGAATAGTCATATTCAATTTTAATGTGATCAGTTTCGAAAAAAAAAAATTATGGTCGCCAAGATCCAATTCGTCAAAAGTTAATGGACTTCAATCTACCCGTCCGAACATCAAGAAAAGTGACTCTTCTCAGTAAAAACAATATACGAAGCGCACAAAACTTTTCACACGTCCATTCAAATTGGAGCGAAGAAGATGAAACGGCGAAAGATCCTCTCAAGTGTTGAATATTAATTCAATATATTCGGATCGGATGGGATGAATATGTTAGCCGTCTTCCCAATAAGGAATTATGATTCACGGCACACAAAAAATACCATCAAGCATAGACGAGGCAATATTTTCATGGTTTGATGTGAGCACACATACATTTGATTGCTAGCATTATGTCTATTTACATTCGCCACTCTACTCATACCGCTTAATCCTTTCCATATCTCCTTCCTACCATGCTATGCTTTGCATCATAGGGCACGCTCTAAGCTTAGCTTAATAATATAAACAAACGAATCTCATTGGACATAGTGGTGGACAGACTGCTACCTCTTGCAGAGGAGAACATGCCATTTCGATGGACATTTCAACATGATAAAGACCCTCAAGCACACTGCAATGGTGGTTAAAGATTGAATGCAGCGCAAATAAATTTCACTTTTCGATTGGGTAGGGTAATAGAAAATTTGTGGAAGCAAGGCAAGGTTTATCCACATAAACCCTTAATGTCGAATCGTTGTGAAGAAATTATTAAGGTTCAAGTTATACATAAAAATAAAAGAATTAAAAGTTAACAACAATGAGGCTTAGTCTTGTTCTTTGTTATGTTGGCATTAGGATCTTTTACCTGTAGTGTTTTTCTGTAATTCTGTTTTTGGTTTCCATATGGAAACGGTCTAAATATTACGGCTATGTGTAATATTCCTTGTTTTTGTATACCTTAGATACTATGATACTGTTATACTTTTTGTGCCCCGATCACCAGCGCAATTACGCAAAATTTCCCCATTTTCAAAATTTGATCTATAAAATTTTTATACCTAATAATACTTGTTCAAGAAAGCATTTTTTTTTAATCTCCGGCACAACAACAAAAGCGAATAAAATTGTATTTGTTATTACATCAAACGAACCATATTTGATTTGGGGTGGCAAGTTTCAAGTCTTGGTGTAGACTCATCAATGGGTCCCAAATAGCGAAATTGCGTGATACGATAAATCAAATGAAAAATAGAAAAATGAAAAAATTGAGAAAATATGAAAAAAAATTCAAAATAATTGAGAAAATCAGGTTAATTCAAGACGAATTGAACCTGTGTTAGCCCACAGTGGGCTGAAGAAAGAAGACAAGATAAGCGTATCGTTTCGGCAGAAACCTTATACTCTTCAGTATGACTTATTTTTTGTTTGTCGTAGACGCTTGAAACAGATCGAATTGATCTCATCCCATATAAAGTCAGAATAAATTAAATTCTGGGTATGAATTATATGAGGCAAATCTCCTATAATACACCAAGGAGGAAGAAACAAGATTACTATGATTTATTATTCAATTTCGCTATTTGGGACCTGTTGATGAGTCGAAATCAAGACTTGAAATTTGCCACACAAAATCAAATGGGTTGTGTGATGGAATAACCAATATTTTATTTGCTTTTGCTGTTGTGCCAGAGAGAGAATCCAAAAATAAAAATTCCTTCTTGAACATATATAAAGTTTACCCGGTAATAAATCATAGTAATCCTATTTATACCTAATAATGTATACAAAATTCAGCTATCCGTCAATGTGTTCTCAATTTATCATACGGACAGTATGATGGATAGTCAAACAGGTACAAGCTTAGCCTACGGTCTCATAAACTTATTAAATACAAATAATCAACAACATCTAGTTACTTCCAATTCAACTTCATTTGCTCAAGAACTTTGTTTTCGGAAGCACATTCAATGAAATACTTACGTACATACATAGAAGAAATCAAGCTCCGAGCATAAAGTAAAATTGGATTTTATTTATAAGTATATAACAGAGGACAATATTTATAATAATTTATTATCAAATCTTCCATTTCCACGCAATATTTGTTAGGAGTCTTATGACGATGATAATAATTACCAAATCATCTGCGGGTGGTATTTTTGTAACAATCAAAAACACGTTAACAGAGGAAGTCTCGTAAATCAATTGTCGGGAGTATCATTATTACATGTGGAGGAGCGATGAAGACATAACCGAAAAGTTGATAAAAGCAAGAATGGCTTTCAGAAGATTGTGGGTAGTTTGGAAATCCCCCAAACCTACAAGGAATACCAAACTCAAAGTAAACAGCTCCTGCTGTACGGAAATAAAATATGGCATATGAAGAAAACTAGCTTCAAGAGGTTCGAAGTGCTCATGAACAAATGCCTGAGGATTATTCATACTTATGTATGTAAGATATTCTGGCCAAGATTAGTAAGAACTTAACCCTTCTTTGGCATATACATTAATTTAGTACTACACCTTTTCTAGTTTTTTTTTTTAGTATATACATGTATGCTGTTAAGGTTTCTCTCCACATACATGCACAGATACTACACACACATTATATGAAATAATTTAAAACCAAAGAAATATTCAGGAGAAGCTTTGTTAACTTTGAAATGTAAAGTCGGAACAAATTATTTAAATCAGGACTGGAATTACTATTACAGTAAGCCTCCTCACAAACATCATTTTCATAAATGGGTTTCACAGATAAATCTTTTATTTACTCGATTTGATTTATCTTTTATGATGAAATGGAATATCTACATAAGTCTTGAAAGTATACTAACATACTGCGGAAAAGGATTTTTATGAAATACGTATTTTTATCTATGTACTATAAATATGTGATAAAAGATTTGCATTAATTTTTCATAATATTTAGTTACAATTTAATTTACATGTTGCTGTCAGCAGCTTTAAAGATCATTTTCAATACGCAAAAGTTTGAAATTGAGTTTAGTTAGAGCTGGCGGCAAAAGAGATGCTACGAAATGTAAATTTGTATTTGACATTTCCTTCATGGATGAAATAAATTAAGTTTCTGATTCGTGGTAACTTAATTAATTAGAAAGAAAGATATATATAAAAAAAAAGAAATTTTTTTTTTGTGAGATGTTTTTAGATTGGCAATAATTAATGATAAATTTACAGTGTATTTGAGAAATTTTGTTCCGCTCTCATAAAAGTATTAAACAAGTACGTTACATAATGCATACGAAAACATAATACAGCAAAATATTACTCTTATAATATTTTAATAAATTCAAATTTGGTGAAATTATTTAAAGTTATATTTAAGGTAATACTAATATTAGTGTGACACTGATTTACTTTGAATGAATTTTTCATTTCTTAATCTTCTTTCTTGAATCATTCTTAGAAGAAATACGTAACTGACATTCAGAACATTGACGGCTTTGCATTTCGTTGCACTAATAGCGCTGATGTTCTCAATGCAATGTTTGTAACTAGTTAAATGAACTGTAGCTGATTATGATGATTATACCACTGAGATTTATTAATTTGATCGCTCCATATATGGAACCAGCTCTGAAGCATATCTTTAACACGTATCTGACTACATCGCAAGCTTTTGCTGCGTCGACATGTTCTCAGGCATAAACGATACAAATAGTCCCAAATACTTTTGTGGTCAATTCGGTAAATCCCACGGACATGCATATAAGTAAATTCGCAAATAATTTAAATATATATAACATGAAACAGGAGATCAAGCAGTCCATTTATATATATGTCAGTGACGGGCATTCATCTAGGGCAGGGGTCGGCAACCTGCGGCTCAGTACAATCATACTTGTGGCTCTTATTGAAAAATTAACTGCAATATTGCAATTGCCAAAAAAATATAATAAACCTGCGCACACATCAGAATGCGATCCGACGCATGTAAATCTAGCTTTAGTAGTATTTTAGGTACCTTCTAAAAAGAATTTGTACTCAAAAGGAGCTTTTTTAAGAACGGATTCAATAATAGAGAGCACAGCTTCATCTTCTTAATCGTATCGTGGTGTTTCTGATTTGCTCTTTCTGCTACCGACCGCTCCTCAGTCAGCAACATTGGTTTGGCGAATCGAAAGCGTTGAGTGGTTTTACTTTGTTCGAAACTGATGGTTTCACTCACTAACAATTGACGTATTCGCGATTGACAGCTAGATTCTACCGGTCATTAATGCAGTAATCGTGAGTTACATTTCTGTATGCCACGACGGCTATAAGTAACAAAAACGGAATTGTAAGAGAGTAAGTTTTTTTTTTTAATTTTTTTTTTTTAGTTTTAAAATTAATATCAGAAATTGTAGTATCCCTAAGAATAATGTATTTGTTATAGCTGGTATGGGATAATATCAAAGAAACATAACATGATTGGCAATTAATACATTTTAATATGTAGTAAAACAATGAAAGGTAATTTTCCAAAAATAGAATTAGTCCTGTATACACGAATGACTAATAATGTCTTTTTTTCAGTCATTCTAGAGGCAGTTAACCTTTTGAATACGGTGAGCGCTTTTAGGCGCTCTGTATATCGTATAAATACCTTAGGTTAAAAATTTCAGTATGAAATGGGTTAAATTTTTTACCATGCATTCTTCTACTAATATTATCCCAGCCAGTTTTGCTGTTGCTCAGGATAAAGTCAAGTATCGAAAACCCTTCACGGTTGGAGAATATGTTAAAAAATACTTTTTAAATATGGCTGATCACCTTTTACAAAATTTAAAAAAAATAAGAATGTAATAATTAAGAAAGTCGACGACACTCCTTTGTCAGCAAAGATTATTCCCGAGAGAGCTGTACAGATGGCGCGAAAAATATAACAAGTCAACAAATTGAAGATTTGAAAGTACCGTCTGTATTTTCTATTGAGTGTGATATAAAATATGTAGCTCAAGTTAAACTAGTAGCGCGATATTTATCCGAAACATGTCTTCGCGAAGAATTATTAGCACTACTACCCCTTAAGGCTCAAACTGGTGGTGAAGATACCTATATGTAGGTACTGCTATTTTGTCTTACTTACAACAAATGAAATCGACTTAAATAAATTGATTTCTATTGCTAGAGATGAAGCACTAAGAATGACGGGTAAAATCAAAGGTTTTGATTTACTTTTAAAAAACAAAAAAAGGTGGATCCAGATGTACCTAGTATCATTTCACTGCGTGTTTTATCAGGAAGCACTCTGCGCATAGACTTTTGCAAAAGAGTTTGCATGCGTGATGGATTTAGTCACTAAGATATTAAACCAAATAATATCAAAAGGATTTTCTCACAGAGAGTTTTCTGAGTTAGTAGAGGAAGAAAATAGCCAATATTCTGATCTTCTTTTCCATTACAAAGTGCGTTGGCTGTCCAGAGATTCAGTACTGAGACGATTCGCTTTGTGCCTTGAACATATCAAGACATTTCTTCTTCAAAAACGAATGGAGTTAAGAAATGATCGGTGGCTGTGGCTACAAAATTTTTATTTTTCCGTTGATATATGACATCATATTTAAATACCTTAGATAAAAATCTACAAGGGAGTGGTAATATTGCACACACCTGGGGGGGGGGGGGGGAGTAGTCTGTGAAGCGCAATGCTGAACAAGGTTAAAGCTGTGTAAGAGGAAAGCATGCATACTTGATGGAAGAAATTTGTTGGTTTGTTGTTTATGGTGTTTATGGTGTTTAAGGTGTTTTTGAGCATTGGCATATCCTTCTGGAAAATAGTGTGAGCACGTGAAACGGTAAGAATGACGTTGAAGTCATTATATTTGGAATGATGTGCACGCATTGTTGGGTACAGCTCACAAGGGGGATACTATTTATAAATAGGCACATGCTTTTGTGAGATAAAAAATGAGATTTTTTACTGTGTGGTACTGTTGTAATGCTAGGCAGATGGCCCATGATGCAATGAAGTTATGTGCTCATGTAAGTCAAAATAATAAAATCTCAGACATTGTGAGCGAGAGAGAGAGATAGAGAGAGAGAGAGAGAGAGAGAGAGAGATGAGAAAGACAGACAAATCCTCTTGGGAAGGGGGCGAAAGGATGTCTTATTGATGAATAAGTTGATAAATGACGGAAATCAGGTATGCATGTAAAGAGTGCTTATATGGTTAGTATGCAGGTCAGCTATAAGATCAGAATCTCGAAGCCTATCCAGACTAAATTGGGCATATCGTAACCTTCACGTGGTCCCGTCTGACAGTGCCCATAAGGGTTGTATTACCTGGATAGGCCAAGTACAATTCTTTTAGACGTTGCTTATAAGATCTAGGCCCGAACGGAGTATTCATGGTCCGTTGATCATGCTTTACGATAGCTATACCAAATGGGCGGCCCGACATTGGCTAACCTGGTACTACAGGGTTAGAGGAGCCCTGGATAACAAGGTTTTATCCACGTCAACTTGGGATTGCCTCTTTATGGGAGCATCGTAGTGGCTGTGGTCTAGGGTGCCGTGACCTGAGATCGGCAGAGATGGGATTGGTCTCGCTTCTACCAGTAAGTTGATGTCATGTCATGTTCTTTTGGCATACTGGTACTCATTGTTACGACATGAGGAACTTGATTGTCCAATACAATCCGAGCATGAAAAATGCCGTGAGATTAAGCCATACTTGGCAGGTGCTCACTTAAAACCATGACAAATTTCTGCACACACTCTTTTAGAAGCGATACTTTCGTTTGAACAATAATTACTTGTTTAAGACATAGAGAATGGACAGTTACTACATTTTGAAACTTTAAGAGATTACAGAAACAATTCAGGTTGTAATATTAAATTCCATTTTTGTCACAACCACTGTAAAAATAAATGCATGAGTCTTTTAACACTGATTTAAAAGATTTTAGATCTGAAAAACCTACTCTATCATTTTTAGCAAAGCCACTATAGTGGCTAAAGTGTGCATGTTGAATTTGAGATCATTCGCAACTATTGATAGAGCTCAGTTTGAGTAATAGTTGTTAGATTTGAAAAACAATAATCAAAGTTCATAAATTTGCAGTCAAAACTAGGAAATTTTAGCTAGAGAGAAAGGAAAATAGGCTGTCAGACACCAGTGAACTGGGCGGATCTGTCAAAATGTAGAAAGGAGGAAGAAATTATATTTGAAAAATGCAACTATCTTCTTGAGTTTTTTGATCAAGTGAAAGCACATACATTGGGTATCTTGACAATTTTCGGATCTACGTACAACTGTGAACAATTAATTGCAAATATGACGACTATCAAAAACAAATAAAGAAATTCGTTTAATGACGAAAGCATGACATTAAAAGCTTCTGAATATTTACCAAATTTGGAACATATTTGCTGTATTCAAACCCAAAAATCTCACTAATATTACATATCTACATTTATATTATTTTTTATAATTAATTTGTATTTTAAGCAAAGCCATATAACACTGAAATTAGGTTTTTACTATTAGTTTATTTTTTATTTTTTATATTTTAAGATATAAAAAAGTGCTTTCGTTTTCTTTAGTATGTTTTGATTTAACAATAAATACATGTTTCACAGCAGAAAATAGCTATATAATTTTTTCTAATACATATTACCGATGTATGCATTTATATTTGGCTCTTTAAAAAAAATAATTTATCACATCGTGAAAACATGGCTCTTAACTCCAAAAAGGTTGCCGACCCCTGATCTAGCGTATTGTATGAATTAGACTTAGATCAATTCTAGCCTTACTCCGTGTCTCGTTCTAGAAAATCTTTTTCGAATGTCTAAAAGTGGAACTTCATCTTCTGAATCATTGTTTCTGCTTCTGCTTGAAACTGGTTACAAAATGTTTTTTCCAATGTTAGTGTAATGGGAAAAGGGATAAAAATAACGTAGTCTATACGTTAGGTTAGGTTAGAGTTGCGACCATCGTTCGAATTTCTTGCGATCAGCCTCACTTAGATCACTTGCGGTCCATTGTGATACCACCTTCATGGGAACCTACCTAGGAAAGATATCTGAGATTTAGGGGGTTCGTTGAAATCAGCCACAAAAGTTAATGAACCTTATCAGGTCCCCAGGTAGACTTCGTATAAATATATATTATTTTGTGATAATAAATTTATTCCAGATCTTTCATTTCTGACGTGAGTATTTCTTTAGGTAGGTACTCGGATGGATTGATTCTCCATCAATAGTGTATTTAAGGAAAAAATCAAATAACGTTGTTGACCAGTTGGTAGTGTAAACGGATATTAATGAGATATATGGAGGTTAAAATGTTGTCGGTTACCAAATAGTATTCCTAACTCCCACATATGCTTATATCCTATGGTTTTACTTAACTATTTCTTTAGAATTTGATTATAAGTACTTCTTACCCTAGTAGAAATTGCTCACAGTTTTACCTTGTCTCTTGCCCCGCACGGGGCAGTTATTATGTAAATCAATACTAATTTGACTTAAAAGCATCAAGGTTTTTGCAACTCATGACGAAACATATAGAAAATAAGGTCCCGATAAGCCTCCTGATGAGCATTAATTAAATCTCATACAAGGGCTCATTGGATATCATGAAACTGATCCATATATACTAAACCAGCAATAAATATATATCTATTCTTGTCATCACCGTATCAGTTGATATTTCTACTAGGAAAATTTGAATTAATATTTTCGATTTATTTATTTTAAATTAATTTTTTGATTTGTTTTTCCGCGGAAAGACTGTCGCCCATATGCTGAACTGAACAGGACGGTATATCCATATCCTTACGCTTCAGCATCGAATTCGGAAAAATATATGAAATCAATCGTAAAATCAAGTTCTCATTCATGAACTCATCATGACACTCATTGATATGCTCATTAACAAGCTCATCGTGATACTCATTGAAATGCTCATTAATAAGCTCATCGTGATACTCATTGATATGCTTATTAATAAGATTATCGTGACATTCATTATGTACTCATCGAAGTGCTCATCGAATATTGTAAATGCACAAAGGAGAAGCAAAGTATACATTTTTAAATAAATTGAAAGAGATGCAATATCTCATGCACACTATCTGTAAATAAGTAAATAAATGATTTTTTTCCCGGTTTTGATTCAAACGCGAATGAATTTCACAAGTACGTTCATCTGATTGCTTATGAGGAGCTCATTAATGAGCTCATCATGATATGTCTACCAGGGTTATATAAATACTTGTATAGTACTCTTATGCACAGTGTTATTGCCATAAATAATAAATGAATAACCCGAACTTATCGATGAATGTAATATTGACAGGTAAAAAAGCTAGAATCGGTCTTAAACCAATTCTTATGATACCCTCTAGATCAAATCCGCCCAACCATTTTTTCATGTGGGTCATATTTTCAATTCATTACGGGGGTAACTACTTTAAAAAATGCAACCAATCAAGCTAAGCATCGTAGGTAGTAGGTAGGTAGGTTCTCTCAAATCTTAGAGCATTAAAGATATTTAAAAAATGTAAGGTACGTTCAAACTATGCAACATCGCTACCCTAATTGTATTAGCTGTTAGGTAGGTGTGTACATAACATAGGTATTTATTACAAATAAAAAAATTAATGCGATTTTTGCAGAAACCTCTAAAAGCAATAATTTTTCAATATTTGATTTCAAATAGGAGGTCGACTACAACATCAAATCGGAGCTTTGTTTAGCTGACAGTGAGTTACGGTATTTATTTTTCAGGTATGTACGCATTGAAAATGCTTTTTAACATACGTACGTTGAGCTAAGCTTGCAAAAAAATTTGCAAAGCTAAGTAACGCATCTCTGGATAGTTATCTTTTGATACAAATTTCCAAAATTGTTCATAGTCGTTTGACAATGTTTGAGGTTCTGAAATCACTGATCTTAGAAGCTGCTGTCTTAAATCTAAGTTAATTCTAGCTGTAAGTTTGCTGGGTAGGAGCTCAATTATTTCATTGAAAGGAATTGAAAAGGAGTTCATAAGCAATAAGCAGCAAAATACTCTCTTTGTCAGGTTCGAAATCCTGATACCTTTTCTGAAAATATTCAGACATTGATTTTATTTTTGACCTGTATTTTACGGTGTCAATTAATGTTTTTGCTAGCTGTCCTCTTACATCTATGAGCGTAAGAAAATGGCCGATAATGTTTCTATCTATATTCCAACAAAACAGCACTAATTTCGATTTGAATCCGTGGACCAAATCAACCATTGTTGGAAACAAGGAGTCCGTAGCCTGCAGCTGTAGGTTAAACATATTGAGATAGTTGGTAGTATTAACTAAATATGCAAGATGGTATAATGAAGACTCATTTTAACAAGATCTCTCTGCATACTTTTTATATAAAAATTCTATAACTTGAAGTCTCAAAAGATAAAACTGCTTAAACATTTTGTAATTCCCCGTGTTCACTTATTTCGTTTGCAAATAAAACTCTGAACTGTCTTCAATGTAGAGATTTGGCACGTATAAAACTAATGCATCGGACCTATGTACTACTGGTTCAGTAACATTGTTGAACTTCAAATATTTAGCACACAATGCTTCCTGGTGAATGATGCAATGGTATGCATACAATTGCCGACCCAAGTAGTTTTTTAGCAAAGCAACACAGCTATTGGTCTTCGCCGTCATTGAAGATGTTCCATCAGTACAAATAAAATTTCATTGACAAAGGGGAATACCCATTTTAGGCCCGACACGTTCAGATATGAGAGATGTCTTAAACGATTCATTGTGATACTCCCAACATTTTTTATTAACAATGTTTATTTCTTTCTAGGGGTCGAAAGCTGGGGGGGGGGTCTGATCTGATACATTTTGAAAAACCTAGTACAGAACTGAATTCCTTAGGTTCTCAGAAGAAGTTTGAGTACCCACACTTCTATACTCGGAGGCTTAAATAGCCATCACCATACTCACTTCTTTAGTATTTCCCTCTTTTTTATTCTAACCACCTTCGATCGGCTCTAAGACGGTAGGTTTATGTCTGTTCGGAAACGGATTTCACTGTTCGCTTCAGCTCATTATCAGCTACAATTCGTAGAAGAAAATGTTTCCCTACATTCTTTTAAGGTAGAGGACCGGAGCCCCTGGCGGGGGTGGTGATTTCAATACCTCATGCTGTAGGTATATCGAATTGAAGGTCTCACCGAGTACTATCTGATGGTGTATATTTTTCCCGATTCAGAAAACACTCTCGAGACGATTTTGCCGCCGGAAAACTCATTTTCATGCACGTGGGTCACATACATCCCTGCTACCATATTTCGTATATATTTTTGTAGTTCTTTCTTCCATGGCTATTAGTGCTCTGTTGTGAACATTTTTCTCATAGGAAGTCATTTTCCACGACGCACAAATTTCGCACAATGACGAGAAGTAGAAAAGGAAATTTTTTCACCCAAGAAAGTCGCTTTGTGGCCCGCGAGGGTAGGGTTGAGCTGCCTTGCCTAGATGATTTGCCCGTATGTAATTTCGTACAGTCACCTCTCTGCGCAAGTTTGATTGATTAAGTGGTTTTTCGCATGTATTTCTAGAACGGTTCGTCAGACAGTAAAACTGATTATGACTAATTTCCAGTTTTATATTCGGAAGTAATTTTCAGTATAAAAGTAACACCTGATCATTTTTACAGAATACGTAAAAACACCAAATTTTGAAATGGCAAAAGCGAAAGTGGGTTGCCCGACTTTGCCCATTTTTGGAATTATACTATTTCTATGAAAACGTCGTGTACAAAATTTCAGCTTTCTACGTTGACTCGCTCTCAGGCAATGTCTAAATACATATATAGTGAATATTTTTTTTGTATGGTAACCCCACGATGGAATTACCCGATTTGTCCTATTTTTGAAAAGCCTGTATGCAAAATTTTAGCTCTCTAAGTACTTACACGCGCCCTCGACTAATCGTGAGGACAGACATACAGACAGACGGACGGACTGACGGACGAGCAAAAATGAATAAAATGATTTCATCATCTAGGCCTTAGGCTATACAAATTTTTAGATTTTAGATTTTTAGATTTTTCATAATTTCTTTGAGTCATGCTACGTCTACATTTCCAGCGTCCGCTGGGTTGAAGGTTCCGGTCGCCATAAAATAAATTTCGTTTAATGATTTGTTCATAGTTGCTTCTTGTCATTTGAGACTTTAATTTAAGGCATTGTTATAAAATTAAATTAAATTTTATCAATCTGATGAGCTTAGCATCTCATCAATTGAATATTAATATCTACACATCCTTGGGCTAATATGAAAAATGTAATAACTTTTTTTTTAAATATTCAAATTAAAGAAGAAGAAAAAGTTAAATTTATTAGCTAAAAGTGTCTGACGGATGCCATCATAATTAGAGCAACTTCGTTTTTGCTTAAAACCGGATTAAAAAAATCAAAAAGATAATGATTATAAGAAAAACAAAAAAAAATCTGGTTAAATCGCAGAGTCTTTACTCAAATAACAGGTTCAATGAAATGGACATTTACCCGACATTATTTTTTAATTAAATATGAAATTATAAATAAGTGAGCATTTGAGAATTTTAATCTGCCACGATATACATATTTATGAAAAATTACATACCTTGAATAGCAATTTATTATGGTCAACTTCGTAGTAATCTTTCACGTTCTCTTCAAGACATGTAAATATGCTCAATATCGATTTGTATGTAGTTTGTAAAAAGTACTATGCAGCAGATAAGGACGACGAACATAATTCATAAATATGTAAAAATGTATGTAAATAATATGAAGAGGGATTCCATATTTCTACTGTAAGTATTTTGAAGATGTTCCCATTAAATATTTTCTATACATATGACTTGAATATTAAAAAGGATGTTTACTTTTTATTGTACATATAACAGGGACTCAGCTAATACACATGGGTCATTCCACATCAAATAACCTACATATGTAACATGACCATCACTATTTTTTTTTTTAATTTTATAAATTTGGGAGGGCTTGTGAAAACAAAAATATATATTAAAATGTTCCCCTATAACTACAATCTCGGTGTTACAAACACATATTTTATTTTATTTTATTTTATTAGGAAGTTCATTCGATAGTAGACAGCTTACACCAATTACTTACTACCGACTTAAATTAAGAGAGAAAAAAAGAGGATCTACATCTAATTGCTAGAAAAAGCGACGAAACTTAAATTAAAACAAAAAGTAAAACAGAAATACAAAACTACAACTAAAGCTAAGGCAATATAACTAATAAAAAGAAATAAAAATTAGACAAAATTAGAAAAAAATAAAAGAAGTAAAAATAAATGTTAGAAAACTCAATAATAAAAAATAATAAAAATAAAAAATTATACTATAAGTAATGAAATATGTAAATTCAAAATTCAAAAAAAAAAAAAACATGATCTGTATAATAAATGAAAAACTACCAGGAAATAGAAAATTAAGGACAAAACAAAAATAACTTCAATTCAAATTCAAAAAAGGGAAAAAGTTTAAAGTAAAAAAATTTAAACTATCTACTAATACTTAATAATAAATATCAAGAGGAAAAAAAAATAAAAAAATAAACAAAAAATAAAGAAAAAATTATGGAATAAAAGAAGGGAGACATATTGAGAAAAGGAGGAAAAAAATAAAAGTACAGGTACGAAAAAGAAAAACACCTTCTAAACAAGCATCTTATATCTATGGCATTGCGTTTATAAGTTGCAGGACAAAAATATTGAAGTTTAATTGCCATCTGTGCCGTCAAAGCATTGCTGCTTTGGGTTCAAAGTTCAAACCTATCACTCAATGATAAATTTTAGCTGTGCTATACCCGAAGTACCAAACCTGTGTAGCCTGCTCGATAATGAAAACTTTTAACAAAGTTTTGATATGACCCAGATAATCCTAGCCCGAGTGCTGATTTTGATCTTTTGTCGTAGCTTAGGCGTATATTTTTGTCACATATTTTGACATTTCACCACAAATTCGGCGTACAAAGTATGGCATTTTTAAAATTTCGCAAAAATGCTGTGCTGGTCTTTTTTAAAAATTCGTACAAACATATATATTGTTCTTTCCGGCTAGGACAGTGATATATGACTCATTTGAAAGCTAGGGAAATAATGAAATATAGCTCCTTCAAAATATATGTGCAAAATGACTTCAAGGATAAGGATTTTATCCTTTGCGCCTGAACATCTCTGGAAGACTTTTGATTACTTTAATTACTTTTGATTTTATTAATTTTATTTACTTTATATGTATTATCCACCAAGGCATATTAAAATAATTTTAATTTGGGATCTTACCGGGATCAAGGAGTAGAAAATCATGAAAGTTTCATCAAGCTTGTATTTGGGCACAATAAATTCTTAGTTTTTTGAAAATGTTATGAACGTTTCTATAAACATTTATAAATTTCCAGAAATTTTCTGACTCATAATAATGATGAAAAACGGTCTTAAATTTTATGACATTTATAGCGCGCTTTAAAAAAATCGTTTTAAGGATCGCCACGGCATCAACTCGGTTGCATGCCCAGGGGTAATTTGAAACTTCCCTCCTTCTTAACTAATCCTCACTGCATACCGCAAGATCTAAGGCGCCATGTTAATTACCTAGTTTTCCTTAACAATATTTTCTAGATATACGAGGTGTGATCAAAATATATTGTGAATGGTTTTATTACAAACAAAGTAATAAGTGTACATAAAAATTTGAATTAATCTCTTTCAATGTACTCTCCTTGGCTAGCGATGTAGTTATCCCAATGTTGATTCCGTGATTGAAAGTATTTCTAGAAGGTTTCTTTCGGAAGGGACGTCAGCTGCTCTGTCGTAGCCCTTTAAATGTCAAAAGAGGTGTCAAAATGTTTTCCTTTTAGTGCAGTTTTTATTTTTGGGTAAATCCAGAATTCGTATGGTGCAAAATCCTGAGAGTATGATGGATGTGGACAGATGTAGAATTTTGTTTTTTTTTGGCGGCCAAAAACTTCCGGATCAGTAGCGAGGTGTGCCATGGGGAATTGTCGTGATAAAAGATGAAGCCATTAAACCAGTTTTATGGCTTTGACCAGACCCATGTGAGATGTTTGCCTCTCGAATAGCCCCACTTGACTGTTTGACTGACTTTTTCCACTTTTTGCACGTTTTCCTGTGTGTTTGAAGTCGAAAGACGTCCTAACCGTTGTTCGTCTTGAGCCGAAACATTTCTGCTTTTAAATTGCTCATATCACTTGTTGACAGTCTTCAGAGTCACCATATATACTGATTTTAACAATCTATGAGCTTCTTTGGCACTTTTTTCTAACTTAAAACAAAGCTTAATATTAACACGTTATTCGAAATCCATGGTGTACGACAGACATGATAAACATGGCCTCACTCTTCCTATTGTGGAAGTTGACTGACAATTCACAACTTCTTCAAGCTTAACCTGACTTTACCAAAGAATCAGGCTCTCAGATGGATAACTTCAAATGGATATAGCGTTAGCAGTTGCTGCTATAAACATTCATTCACCGTATTTTTTTAACACACCTCGTACGTATACTCAATAAGTCGTGCGTTTGTGTACATGTATGGTACTCCTTATAATGTTCCTAAGTACTTACTTCTTTTGCCTAAGTGCCTATTCGATAAGTTCATAAATACTTTCCTTTTGCATTGTTTTAGAAATAGAAATATTTATTTAATGATGCTGTACACAAGAGTTAATAATTTTTTTGTACATTTGATATAAAAGTGCTAGAGATCGAGTTTTTAAGACTAATCAGAAAGAAGCAAAATAAAGATAAAGTTCTTCTAAATTATAAGAAATGAGATAATTAACTACTACTATTAGAACTTAGTTTTATTTTAGAGTTAAATTTAATAATTTACACATAAATTCTGCTGTGGAGATCATGAATATAATTCATAATATCAATAGAGTAATATTATACTATAAGTGTTTCAATGTGCTGCTTAAATAACTGATAGTGCCTGCAATTCGGATACTCAAAGGAAGGTTATTCCAAAGACAGACAATGTGGACAAGATAAGAACTTTCCATTTAAGATTTATAAAAACGTGGGAGCATATCCTAACATAAACTCATCAAATGTACACTTCTTCGTATTATCCTCGGAGCCGAGAAGAATTATCACATTCTTAACATCAAGGGAGCAAACCGAAATGTTATTGGTTGTATTATAAGACATTGAAGTCCTTTTCTAAATTCATAATTCTTTTAGAGCGAAATACTTGAATACCGCACTGAGAAAAAATCCACCGTTGAAAAGAAAAACTTTCGCATTTAACTTACCAAAATGTGAAAAATGTCACGTCAAAAGAAAAATTCTTAAATTAAGCGAAAAATTGTTGATTTTTAACAATTTTTCATTGCTGAGTTGTAAGTGTCGTACTCTCTTCAAATATGTTAAAGTTCTTGATTTACTGAGTGCGAAAATTCTTGACCAAACAACGAAAATTGTTGGCCCTACAATGTCGTTCTTAAAAAACATATTTTCGTGCAAAATTCGACAGTACCGTTCGAAAGACAACAACTTTTACATTTTGAGTTAAGAGCATTACTGTTGACTTAAAAACGTAGTTGTTAGATTTCTAAGAAAAATTTGTGAAAAATTACTCAATTTGTTCATTGTACTTCGAACTAGAAGAAGTGAAGATGCTTTTAAAGTGATTTTGTATTTGCATCCAAATTAAGCATACTTGGTGAAATATTTAGTGTTACGGCTTGTTACGTGGGTTCGTTGTGTTACGGGATAAATATTTTAATTTCGGAAATGGATAGCGAATCAAATGATGTGTTATATGAAAATATTGAATTGCCTACGGATTTGGATGTAACTGTTACAAATGCCGCTGCTGATGTTGTTTGCCTTTTTATAGAGTGGGGTCTTTCCATGCAATCAATTTCAATATTAGCAGAATGTGGTACCAATACAGTTGAATCGCTAAAAATAATCCATTCCCATGATTTGGATCAAATATTTAGTTCTAGAGAACTGATAGGTGAAAGAATAAAATTCCGATATCATCTTCAGCAATGGCGTGCAGCAAATAACGTAAGTATCCCTTTGCTTTATATACAATTGATATTGGTTTTATTTTGCGCTGCATCAAAATACAGAATTTGACATAAAGACTAGTGCGGTTTTAGGGCGAATTACTTACATGCTGCGCAAGTGATAAAAAGTTGTCTACTACAGTAACTGAATGGTTATCTTCAAATTCCTCTGCAAAATCAGCGCAATTAAGCTACCCAGATACGTCCCAAAGTTTGAATGATGACATATTTAATCTGGAGGAGCTGCTTAAGAGAACGGTTAAAGGTGAAGAAATTCTTAACGAGTATAAGAGTAAATACATTTTAAGTGAGCTTCAGCAGACAGCTTTAGTTCGTATAATTTGTGACCAATATCATGGAACTAAAACTCGCAGGAATCCTATTGTTATGAAAAAGGTTTCTGATGCAATTGTTCGACTTTTTCCAACCGAAAATATAGTAAGTAATAAAACACATTACTATTTGATCTTGCTTACAAGTAATTAATAACACTGTAAAAAAAGTAGGACTATTCCCTAAAATTTCGGGGGAAAAAACCTAAATTTTAGGGAATATTTCCTATGTTTTACATTAAGAAATCATCCAGCACAAATCTGTGGATAAAAATATAGCATTTTCTTTTTCAACTTGAAGCGCCTTTTTTTAATATTTTTCTGTTCTTCTTTTTATAAATTTTTTATCAATGATAGTAATTTTATGAATTTTTCTTAGTCTACATACTATGTCCCACGACGAAATAAGCAAAATCCTTCTGGAAAAATTCATGATCGCTATTTTAACATTTTATAGAATGTAGCAAACGGGAAATTTTTGAAGAACTTTTGTCTTGCGCAGAGAATCCCTTTAAACATATAAAATCGGAATACAGTTTATTTAAGAAAATGGAAGAACTCAACATATATAAGTCACCTTTACGATTTACTATATCAAAAGAACTAAATGAAGTAGTTGCACATGGAAATCCTACTTTAAGCGTTAACACTATTGAGGGATGTCTCTTAGACATTGAATTTCAGTTGAAGGAATATTTCGAAGCTCCTGGCGTATTGAAAGCTACTTTGGAAAATATTGAAAGAATTAAATCAAAGAAAGTATTAAGTCATTTTATCACAGGAAAATATTGGGAATCTAAAGTAAAAAATTTCGGTAATAAAACAATTTTTCCAATTTTTTTTTGTATTTTGATGACTTTCAAATTACTGACGCAGTCGGGCCACATAATCAAACGATCTGTGGTATATATTTTAGTATTTCAGTAGTTCCACAGCATCACCTATCTCATATAAATAAGATTTTTGTTGCTGGTTTCATTAATTCAAAAGATTTAAAACATTATCTAAGTGGAGCTTCTTTACATAGGCTTATAGAAATATTAGAACGTCTTTTTTTGAATGGGATTGAAATAATTCAAGATAACAAAGTCTTAAAAATTTATTTCTGTCTTGGACAGGTGTTGGGTGATAATTTGGGACTCAACTTTATTTTAGGATATAAAACAAGCTTTAATTTATACAAATATTGTCGAATTTGTACTAGAACCAAAAATCATTGTCAAACTGATTGCTGTAGGGTTTTAGAAAGCATTAGAAATGAAACGAATTATCAAAATGAACTAAATCTAAATGGCAGTGAATTTATATCAATAAGAGAGATTGCCGCTTTCAATAATTTGTCTAATTTTCATGTAACGGAAAATATAGCATGTGATATAATGCACGATATTTTCTTAGGAATCGCAAACTTTAATGTGTCAAGAATTTTAGATTACTTCTTATAAGAAAAAAAAAATTACTTTAGAATCATTCAATTACAGAAAGCAATTGTTTCCGTAATATAGGAAATGTCAGTAAGCCAATAGAAAAGAAAAATATAAAACGAAATAATTTTGAAACGAATGCGGCTGAAATGAAAGCATTTCTACACTTTATTTTGTTAATGATCGGAGATTTAATTGAGAGGTAGCCCCATCAACTATCAGAAATGTATTCCTCCTTGGAATTAGATCTGTCGGTCGCACTAAATAGACTGCCGACATCGAAGTATTTAATAAAAAGAAGTATTTAGAAAATTATTTTAAATATTTTATACCCCATGTGAACCTCTTTTATATTATGGTAATTCGCGGAAGCTGGTAGTTCAGCCATTAATTTTTGCAATTCAAGTATGATTTTGTGTTTATGCTAGTATTTTTTTTTTGGAATTATAATGACTATAATTTATTTATTTTGACGTGTCTATTTAGTTGGCTCTTTTTTGGGTGTGAATACATAATACATATGCACATAAATTTTTCGTATCACTCAATTTTATGGTTTATGGAAATTTTTCAACATATTATACTATGTAGATGAAATTTCTTCTTATCTTTTTACCTTACTGTGTTTTTGCACTGATTACTATAAGAATGTTTAATTCTTACTTTTTTTTATTTCGTTCTTATTTTTGTACTGATTTTTATTTATTTTTATCTAATTTAGATTAATTATCAGTTTTTACTTTATTTTGATATCAAAAATAAAAAAATTACTTATTTGTTAATACATATCGATGGGTCTAATAATTAGTCAGACTTGAATTGAAACACTGCCGCCCAAATACAAGAGAATGCATGTAATAAAATAACAGGGTAACTTTTATTATACCGGAGAATCCCGAAATGTAGCTAATTCGGACAAACATAGGTACTTAGGATAATCTAAATAACTGAGTTTAAGTTTTAGTGAAATTATCGAATAAAAATTTATGAAAACCCAGAGCGAGCAATATTTGTCTTGAATATAGCCAGAGATCTAGTGAATAAATCTGGCGAATTTAAGGTGCAACAAGAAGCCATATTATAATCCCAAGCAATTTCCAGGGAATGGTATTAGATTCCTAGAGCGATAACCTGGAGAATCCAATATCGAGAATAAAATTTATTGTTGATATAGGAATCATAATTCCTATAATGACTTATATCGTAATCTCAGATTGATTCTCATTTGATAATTTGTATAGAGACTTACTATATTTCCTTTTGTAGAAAATAAGTGTGGTTTCAGTTCTTCGGCTATTTTCAGTACACTGAATTGTGTATTGGCGAAGAGTTGATATCGATCTACACTCTACGTTAAATTAATTTTTTCTACAAGTAAAGCGTGGGAGACAATATTTTGATATCTATTACATATTTATAATGTCGTATCATACTGTAAAGTCATGACTATGGTCAAAAATTATAATCAAAAATCAAATCGAAAAATAATTGAAAACAAACAAAGTTTGTCCGACCTCAAGAAGGATTTGCAACGCAGGCAATTTCCATTTAGCAAGAATAATTCTTCATTGAGAAAAATACACACCTGAGGTCATTGCTTTACAATATCAATACATTATGATTCATTCAGAAATTGTGTGATCAGAAATTCTGACACTACAATTTCTAATTTTCAATTTTAAGTATTGCAATTCTGCAATAATCCCCCCCATTTAGAATTATAAAGAAATACTGATTCCTTTGAAATCATTTTAAATAAATAAGCAGTTATTGTTCAATAAAAATTAGAATTTATCTGACCATCGAAAGGTGTCTTTAAATTCTCTAAAAACATGGGCATACTCTGCCATCCAGAATAAAGCTGCATACTCTGTCTCTAATATAAAATATCGGCATATTCTGCCTCACACTTTACATTGGCATACTCTGCCTTTATATAATATTATAAGAGCGGCATACTCTGCCATAAAGGGGAACTCCGGCATATTCTTTCATTTAAATAAGTACTAAGGGATATCATCATAACAACGGCTTTTTAACCGGCAGTCTTCTGCCTTTTCAAATATATTCTTGGTACAAGTCATGACGAATAAATAATCATGGATAGATGCTCACGTGACATCAGAACAATCATATTATTACAATACAATTTCCACGGAAAAAAAAGAATACTTAAGCTTCATCCGCCCCTTAAAAAATATCGCATTAAAGTCCCTTAAGTCTTTCTTGACCCATGGTCTATTTTGTAGTAAAAAAACAAGATTTTATTTTACTTTTTCTTTATAGTAATTTTATTGAGAAAAATAATATAGAAAATACTTCAAAATGGAAAAATATAATAAAAACGGTTTTGATGCTATCTACACAGTGTGTGTGCAATTTGGACATACACAAGAGATTCTACTGTGAATTTTGCGAACAAAATTATTACAATTTGGCATTTTGAATTATGTTTGTTTTCTGATTTTTCACAGAAACGGTATCGGCTACGTTTTGGGGAATTTTTTTCTCTTGATGGTGCTTCCAGTGCCTGGCTTTGGCAAGTAGATGTCGCTAGATATTGGCTAGAAGATGCTGGAATATTAGTAACGAGTTGCTGACTGAGCATTTAGAGACCGTGGAACATGAACTCTTTCTCGATCATATGCTGTTTTACTAGCGATTCGCCAACATTTTCAATGAATAAGCGTCTTCTACGGTGTTTTGAAATATTCCACTGTGGACACACGCTCGTAAATAGAACGAAAGCATTGAGTAGTGATATGTCCAAGATATTAGAGAAATCAACCATTGGCCACCCATTTGTCTTCCTGCGAGAACTGTAATATGCAATCTTCTTGTCTGCAGTGTCGACTCCTCCTTTTGTGGCATTGTAATCAATAATAATTTTTGATTCTTTCTCGTTTTCACTTTCAATCTCTTTCGCCTTATGAAATGTACTTAGTAGAAGCACGCATTTATTTTTTCGCGGAATGTAAGCAATCATTGTTGTATCTTGGGTAAATGTAAACATGGAACTACATAAAGGCTTTCCTTTCACATCAAAAATAATAGGTGGGATTGATGTTATAGTTTTACGCAGAGCTCCGACCATTGTGATGTTTCCTCTCAGTAACTTTTGACCAAGTTCATGTGACGTAAAAATATTCTCAACAGTTACGTTTCTACCTCTGAGCTCTGTTGTACATAAGTCTAAAAATACACGCATACCTTGATTTAAAGCTGAATATTCCATACAAAGCTATTTTTACTATCGCAAAGTAGCTAAAATTTAATCCCATATTTGGCTGGCTTATTAGGCATGTATTGCCGAAAGGGACGTCTTCCTCGAACTAGCAACTAGCTGTTCGTCAATTATTACAAACTCACCTGGGTTGTATAAATTCTGTAGTATTTCTACCCATTTATCCCATAGCTCTTTGATTGGTGCATGTTTATCAGCGTTTCTGTGAACAGTACGTGTGCTACGATTATCAAATCTTATGACACTTGATATAGTTTTGAATCTTTTGAGAGACATAGTAGCATGAAAAATAGGTCGACTTTGCATGCATGCCATACATTTTCAAGAGCTTGGTAATTTGATTTGTACACACCTGCTAAGATTAAGAGCCCAATGCCTCCAGCTCTATGACATCCATAGATTTCCAATTCTCCTTATATATTCGTTGTCCTTCCAAAATTGTGTTCTCAATTAGAATGTTTTCGATGCCGTTTGTTATCATCAATTCTGTAGAAATACAAGCAACTGCATATCTAGTAATCCCGGGTGTTAAATATATAACATTTGATGATGCATCTCGACCATGTTGTGGAAAATGATCAGAGAGCCATTGGTTTTGTTGTCCTTCGAATAATATGATTGAACCGGCGTTTCCGAAGGCGAATTATCATCATCACTGTCGTAAGAGTCTCATTAATTTCCATAAAGTCTGAAGTTTCTGAGCAAGTATCGTCATCGGATTCTAGTACAACTTCATTTATTTCTTCTTCGTTTAGCACCCGTTGTGACATTTTTAGCTAATTCAGACCAAATATATATCGATTTAGCGATCCGATTAAGTTTGATATCGCCCTTACAGTACTTACCTCGAAAATATGAAATATATCCCCAATATAAACTTCTGCAAAACAATATGCTAACTAAAAAAACATTTTTCATTCACACGTATAAAAACCTCTTTTGATTTGTCTTTCATTTTCTGAAACACTTCGTGAACACTTCATGAAAAAAACCTGCTACTAAAAAACAAAATATTGCCAACTAAGATGTTGGAAAAAAAAACAGAATTCCTTTTAGTAAACTAAACCAAGTCATAAAATTTTAAGTGCGTTATTCAAAAATTAATATCGATTTGGGTCGAAAAAGACCCTACGGCCTGGTGAAGGTTAATTAAGAGTGAAGGACTTGAGAGCGGCTTGACTATCTGAGCAGAAATTGAGGGTTGAGACATTTTTTACCACATGCATTGGGGCATTTTTCTATTCTGTTCATATACAATTCCTGGAAATACTTTAACTTCAAACAACTAAGAATTGGAACTAAAATGTGAATAAATCGAAAAAAAATATTACGGCAATAACTGAATATTTTCAACACACTCTTGAAATTCGATTTAATCTTTAGCTTTGCATCCGATATTCAATACATCAATTCCTCCATTATTTTCTCAATCCTTCTTAATTTGGAAGAATTAAATAACTCTTCTAAGCTTCGATTACATGTTTCTAAAATGTAGAAAAGGATTTATTACAGTAATTTTAGTTTAGTCTTTACCCATAAAATGGTGATGATTACGCTTTCTAAACCACATAAATTGTACTTCGTCCTTTCTTTACTATTTTAATTTAGAACCAGGAAACACAATAGCGAAAGTTGTTAAAAGAAAATCTAAATGAAATCCTTAGAAAACCAAACAAATCAATAAATTTTCTCAAGTCCTTAGACTCAGGATGCTAGGACATAACAAACCTTCAATCAACTTTGGATACTAATGAAGCAGGATTAAGTTTGTTGTTGTCTTGGCCGTGAAACCAACATCCAACACTACTTTTGTAGATGTGTAACTGAACAAATTAAGAATCAATCCATGTTAACTCAATGGTTTTTTTTCCTGGAATATCAATCAGATGGTTATTCGCCAGAAGGCTCTCTATTGAATGGGGAAAGAGAAATTTTATCACGTTTATATAGGGAGACACCCTGCAATAGCAGGCAACAGCTTATGAGATAATTAGTTCTATTGAATCCATTGTTCTTATTTCGATCTATGGTCTTACAAGAAAAAGTAAAAGAACTCATAATTTGTTTGCACTCCTAATTTCAAGCCGTTTTGCTCGCCATAATACAGGCGTAGGAACTCATGTCACATAAGTGTCTTTCTGTGTGTTATTAATGATTAATCAGCACCTCGCAGAATACATTTTAGGAAAGTATTCAAATGCTAATACAATAAATTTGAAGGCATATATGCGACTTATTTATTTTGCTAGTACTGGTCGATGCGAACATTTCTTGAAAACAATTTCCCAAATATGTGCGTGCATTTACACTGACAAAAGAGTATCAACACCATAGAGTGACTTGAATTCAATGAACTTTATTTATTTCCATTAATCTTAATAGTCAATTCCAGGAAACGATTCACCCTTAATTAATATTAATTACAGCACTCTCATAGTTCTTATAATGATTATTAACTATTTCCACTTTTGTTGCTATTTCAGGTAAGGCTGGAGACGACAATATTTTAACAATTCGCATTTCATTTTGTAAGGTAAGCATTTTGTTTGTGGGAAGCTAGATTACAATCCTTCAAGTACTTAGCTAGAACATACACTTTCATGAAAAATTATTACACGTATTTTACTTGGTCTATTCTTGGAGTATGTCGAAGGATATGCCAAAAGATATGATAGATTAGCATAAAAAAAAATTATATAAAAAACACAAAATAATTTCAAGCATACATAAATAATTACGAATGTGTTTAAAACTGATAATGTTCGCTTTACATCCCTCATGATTATCGTTTTGTTACTTTTAAATTTATCTGGTCTTTAATATGTGTAATTTCAAATATTCATTTTCTTTCTGGATTACAGTATAAAATTAACAAAAAAACAAATTATGATTATAATAATTCAAATGGAATATATTTTAAATGTAAAAAATAAAAATTAAATCAAATATAAATTTTCTTACTATTTCTGAAATTTTTTAAAAGTAGTTTTGTCACAAAAAATATTTTTTTTTTTAATTAATTTTCGTTGGGCAGAGGAATCATCTGCCGCGTTTCATAACCTTGTTCTCAGGAATATTCGGTGTGTAACCAAATTCACCGACTGGCTACCTGTTCATTGATATAGATAGTCATTGTATTGGGGTTTGCCTATGCTATTAGAGCAAATTTAATTGAATGATCTAAATAATCAATTTTAGCACTATTTTCCATTTTTGGATTTATTAAGTATTTTTCAAGCTATAAATACACACGTTTAGAACTGATTGACAGGGTAAAATATCTAGATATGATATTAGATAGAACATTAAGTTGGAAACCACACCTTAAGGACAGAGCGCATAAAGTCCTTCGAGCCATCGCGATTCACCGCAGGTCCATAAGGAAAAAATGAGGACTTAAAACATGGATGATCCTTTGGATCTAAACCAGCATCATCCGACCCATGCTAAGCTACAGTTCTGCGATGTAGTGGAAGGCAATAGAGCTCGCCAATCATTGCAAGTTATTAGAGGAGATTCAAAGATTGGGTCTCCTTAGTGTAAGTAGCGCTCTCAAGTCAACCAGCTCGTGGGCTCTTGAGGTCATCAACATACACCCCGTGCATATACGCGTCAATCGCTGCGCTGAAGTTGCATCTCAATCGGAGCTGGATTCACACTGGTGCAAGAATCCATTTTTAAATTCGTGCAGTCCATCGTGCCTGATATAGACTATGCTGAAGAGCAACTTTAAATCGAAAATTCCAGATAGGACAGAATGAGAATCATATTCTGTGCTTCAATCATTGGCAAACCCTATCATATGTATTTACAGACGGCTCCAAATCGGAAGAGAACGTCGGAGCAGGTGTTTTCTGGGAGGAGCTTCACGTGGAAATTGCAATACACCTTGAAAGAAAAGTACCGATTTTCCAGGGGGAAGTCAAAGCTATCCTTGGAGAGGGAAAGTATCTCCTAAACCCAGATAGTGAGATCAAGGAGATTTTAATCTACTCGAACAGCCAAGCAGCTATAAGGCCTTGTCAAAACCTTTTACAAATTCCAAACTTATATTAGAATGTAAAACCACTCTAAATTACCGTTCTCGGAACAAAGGGGTACTGGTGCTCTGGGTGCAATATTAGCAGGAATGAAAAGGTGAACGAACTTGCTCGTCTTGGTGGATATGTTCTCTACAATTGCGATCGCACCAAAACACTTTACGTCTACTATCCCGGCTTGGGCCGACTGCTAATACAGTCGTCTTTGGTTGGATGACCCATCAGGCAGAAGTAGAAAGGAGCTGTGGGGCTTACCCAACCCAAATGAAACGAAAAAGCAACTGCAACTAAGTCAGCCATCCCAGAGAACTCTAGTGTCAATCCTCAATGGACACTCTCTTCTCAGGAGTCACATGCGTGATGGGGCGTGTTGAATATCCGCTATGCGGAGGATGAAGAGGGGAATCCGAAACGGTGACTCATTTTCTTTGTCACTATCCGGCCTTCTTAGCTCACACTTCCTGGTATAACTGCATGAAGCGGGGCCAATTTTGAGTTTTGTTAGAGCGCCTGGTTGGCAATTGCTCAATTTTTTTTTTTTGGAACAGAAATTTTGCTAAAGGAAAAGATGTAAAAAAGTTATAAGTTGTTTAATCTTTACTGGAATCAAATAGAGATGCAACTAATTCAGATTCAAATTTATAACCCTGATTTTGCTCAGTTTTGTGGATCGGTAACTTTCCAGTGTAAACTTGAAGTTTGTAAAGATAAGAAGTTTTTACATCGGCAGGTCTTCAAATTTTCATCCCATGTCGTCCTAGCTTTGATTTTATATATTACCTGAATATACATCGTCCCATAAATGATTCCAGTTGCTAATAAGCTGACAATTTTCAGTGATCTGATCCAACTATTGGGGTATTGCTGATAGCTGAAACATAATTCAGACCACTGTTTAATCAACGCTCTATTTACCACCTCCAACTTATGCCGCCCTACCCTTTCACCTACAAATAGGGTTATCTGGCGCTATAAAAATGCTGATTGAGACAGTCTCAATCAGTACCTCAGGGAGATTGATTGGTCAATCTGTTTTAGTTCGAGGGATGTCGATAAATTCACTCTAGAGCTTAGTAATTCCAAGTCTTGGCATTCGCGAATACAATTCGTATTCTTGCAGCAGCTATAAGTAACAGCAAGACCCCTCTTGTTTTAATGATAAGTGCAACCAAGCTGTAAGAGCTAAGGAGTCTGCTTTTCGTGCTTATCAATTATGTTCATGTCCAGAGCTGAAACAAGTATACAGGACTAAACAGATCATCTGCAAGTCAATTATCCTGAGAAAGAAAATTCCCGTTGACCAGAGTATTAGAAAAAGAAATCTTGGCAAGCCACAAAGGTAGCAAGGGTTTCTGATCTCTGGTCAAAACCATAAGGAACAAGTTCACCACTTCCTCAATACCTTCACTACTTAATAATGGTGAAGTCGTAGTTGACTCCCTGGATAAGGCTAATATTCTCGCTGCTGGACTCGCTGCAAATTCCCAGCTACTATCCACTTCACAGACACCTGTTATGCATCCCCTGTATGGATGTGGACAAGAGCCGATACATATTCGTGCGAGAGATGTGTTCAAGTTCCTTAAGGGATCGACGTATTGAAAGCTGCGGGACCTGATGGTTTCTCGCCCCCTGTTAATTAAAAGCTGCGTCCCATCCTTGGTTAAACCTCTATGCGCAAGTTATTCTATTTGTCTTATTCGACAGGAATCTTTCCAACAGCTTGGAAACTAGCTCACGGTCAGGCTATTCCCAATAAAAGGAGAGGGTAGCGATTCCTCAAATTATCGACCAATTGCAATCACTTCGATTCTCTCAATGGTTTTTGAATCCGTCATTGACTTCAAATTAATGAAGTATCTAGAAACTCATCAGCGATCGCCAATATGGCTTCCGGACTGGAGGCTCATCTTGAGACTTGCTGACTTTTCTTACGGAACTTTGGAAACTTAGTCACCACAATTTTGGTGAATGCAAAATCATTGCTTTGGATATTTCAAAAACCGTTACGTTGATAGAGTCTGTCGTTCTTCCCTTTTAGCCAATCTTAAAGCACTTGGTGTCGCCCCTCCTCTTGAAAGTTTCTATATGGTCGCCAAATACGTGTTATATTAGATGGCGTTACATCTGAACCTCATCCCATAAATGCCGGTGTGCCTCAAGGCTCTGTTATCTCTCCAACTCTCTTTTTAGTTTTCATTAATGATCTGCTGTCTCTTACTTTCAATCCCATCCATAGTTTCGCAGATGACAGTACTCTTGATTTCGCTTACTCTTTTGACACTCTTGCGGAATCCAGGGGGAATGCCGCATGTGTTAAACGAGATTGCATGACTAGATCATTGAATAACGATCTTAACAGTATCCTCGCTTGGGGCAAAGCGAATCGCGTCGAATTCAATGCATCTAAGACTCAAAGCTGTCTCATCTCATTAAAACAAGATCATAACTTAACCACACCCGTTTCTTTTGATGGAGCATTAATTTCTGATTCACCGTCACTAAGCATTCTTGGCATTAACATTTTCAGTAAATTATGCTGGACAGATGACATCTTCTCTGTTGCCAAGAAGCATCGAATGTCTTGGATTTCTGTAAAGGTGTAAGAAATATGTCAGCCCATCAAATCTAGCGCTCCTCTACAAGTCCTACATCAGACCTAGAATGGAATACAATTCCCATATCTGGGCTGAGGCTATAATAATGGTTATTTGTTAAGTAGTTATTTCAATAAGGATTTTGATCCATTATTCAATTAAAGAAAAGAAGAAACTGAAAGCAACAGCATCTCCCATCTGATGCCTTATGCCTGTAAACTAGATATCCCTTTTTAGGTAAACCGAAGAGCACCGATATATAAGTGCAGTCTAAAGCTCCGGAGGTTCGATACGCTCTGAGCTTTAGCGGAAATGAATGTTGCGGGTGATGGTTCCACACCTCAGAAGCAAGGCGTATATTTTGTTGTTCAACACCACTCGAAGCAAAGTTCTATCTTCGTGGTCCTGGAGTAGACCTATCACACAATCGCTAATTCTTTCGCCTGCCCGACACTGTTTCGACTTGATTAAACCGTAATGAATAATTTGCAAACACACAGTATTGTGATTCAGCAAGATTCTCTCTCCCCCTCTATCTCTTTCGCCCCCCCCCCCTCTTCCCCCTCTCTTTCGCCCCCCCTCTCTTTCAATTGTTCATCCGGATTGGCATGTGGACAGTCTGGATTTGGGATGCATAATCATTTCACCACAACAAGAGGACAAGGACTCGACCTGCCCGAGACGTATGGTTAGGACTGTCAGAGGGACAGTCAAGGTCTCCAAAAGGTAGTTTTCCCAACTTTTCAGGAATAGGTCCAACTACTCAACGAATGTTCACGGTTGGTTTGATCAATTTACACCTGTCATCAAGACTCGCCACTGAGGTTGTCATTCAGCCTAACGAGCCATCTGTTACTTTGTCTGAAGACCGTCGATTTGGCTGACTGTCAATCTGACTAAAGTTAACTTTGTTTAGGGTACATCTCAGGCAGAAAGGATACCACCTCTTCTATTGAAGACACATTGCGATTCTCACATACCAGTCTACTCAAAATTGGCCTATACTTCCAAAACACCTTTCATCTTTGGAAATTATTCTAATTCCAACCAATTTGTTTTTTTTGTGATTTCCATTCACATAACTTCTTGCTTTGATTTTATGATCAAACAAAATAATAATTATGCTCAACGCTGTTTAATTTCTGTCACCTAGTGTTATTTGAAATACTTGACTGACTTATTACCCTCCATTCAAGTATTTATTTTTAAAAACAACACAATATTCGCAAGAACTTTCAATGATATCAGATAGCCCTGGGATAAACGGCCTTTTTATCCTTTATGTTTGGAAATTGTGAGAAATTAAAAATTTAGAGGAAAATGCTTAGCAGTTGAATTCTGCCCTGATATTAAGTGCATGTTATCTTTTTGATCAAATTGCTTTACAAGGCCTACATAAAGTTTATTGTGAACAAAAACAAGGGAAAGGGTTATCGGAAAAACAACATTGCGGAAGTTTATTTTAAAAGATTAATAAAAAGCTTTTATATTGATTGATTGGTGAATGATAAATGTTTAAACAGGTTTGTTTGATGAAAAGACGATTGCCCACACTTTTTCTATTGATAGAGATAAGATATCATTGTGGTGCACCGAACCTCAGCTTGTAAATTGTAATGAATCATCACGGATTACACTTCTATTACCACATGTTATTAAAAAAAGAATATTAAAATTTTAATGGATACCATGTCAATCGAAACTTAATAATCAAACAAGAGGAATATGAACTAAAGGGAATCTGAGAGGCTCTTCTAAAAACCTTAGTAACTTTGATTGATTTTTAGAGATGACCCAGATATCAAATCTTACTTCTCTTGACAGTAAGGACATAGCATTACCTTTTTTTCCACCATTTGTGAATTTTTGCTTGAGTTCTTTTCATATTCCCTTTTACTTGTTTTGTCATTTTTGCTCTAAAGATCCTACAAATAATGTCATCAAAGGTTGCTAATAGCCTATGACGGTGTTATCGTAAAAATATTTAGATCGTTTCCTAGGCTGGCACAAATGATACCCGCTGTTTATTTATAGGTCAAAATCTTCTGATGTTTTATAGGATACTATTTGGATTAGGGCTTCAGATGCTCCCCCCACTCACCATTCATTCTGAAGATTGTCGCAAATTAAAAAGTTCCCTTAAATGCTTTTAGTTGCACGAACACAAGTAATTTATAGAACTGTCAACTGTTCTATACAAATACTATTACGTATGTACATATATATATATATATAAGTATGGCTTTTTTTTCTATTCCACGTTCAGCGAAGCCCCCCATTTTATACTGACGAGAAATTGTCCTCCGCTTTTGTTGATTTGTGTGAAAAAAAGTACTTAAAACAAAAACTTTACATATAACTTTTGAAATGTGTTTTTTTATGGCATACCGTTGAAAGACTTTTCAGTAAGCGGATGAAAAGGGACTTTCAAATAATGTAAACATTTTCTGTACGTTCGAATTAAAATTTTCCTTTGTAATGTATATACAGGGTGTTCTGCATCAAAAGCGTGGTATTTTTTAATGTACTTTAGTTTCCGGAATACCAACCCCTGTATAAAAAAGGATTTATAAATAAAATTTCTGGAATAGCGAAATTGTGTTTTTTTTTTTCATTTCTCGTAAATATTATAAGGACATCATTCACATTTGAAATTTTTTTTTTGTTTTTTTGGCGAACAAAAAGAATATCATATTTTGGGTATTAAGTATTTAAGAATTTCTGTTTATCGTACATATGAATGATATAAAATCTGTTAATTAAGTACAAACCATTTTATTACACGTGTTTTCCGTAATAACTTCTTGTTTTAATTGGTAAATACCCAGAGATAGCAATACTAGGTCGTCCTTGAGTAAGGCTTGAAAAGTCGTTAAATTCTGGCATAGTCACGAACAGGGCCTGATAGAGCTTACATGGGTCCCGAGCCAACCAGAAAAATGGGTCCTTTTCCCGTCTTAAAATCAAAAAAAAAAAAATATGTCGGCTAAATAATAAAACATATAGAAAATGTTTTTTGTAAATATTTATGAATTTTAGTCAAATGAAATCTTAAAACCTTATTTGCAGTAAAATTTTTCAAAATAACTGGACTGATTTGAGTGAGGAGTGAAATGACTTGAATTACTTTAAAAATGCCTTTCGAGCTTTATTTTCTGAAAATTACGTTATAATTATTGTTGAAAAGTTCATTGTCCGCGCAATGTCAGAATTTATATGAAGCATTGATAGCCTGTTTAACTCTTTCTTGAGACTTTGTTGATCTAGTTATTAATATTCGTTACTCTTTTTAAAACGCTAAAGCTCCTTTCAACGGAAGCTCATAGCTCAAAAATATTTTTAGAGTACTACAAACAAATTCGGGAACAATTAAATTAAATTTGTTTCTAGTATTCTCTGTAGCAAATTTACTGGAGTTAATTTTGAATTAAAGTTGATTGTGTAAATCTTCTTCATAAAAACCAACTCGTCGCATATTTTGTATGAAATTTTGAATATTTCTGTTGTAATATATGCGTTCAGGTTTTTATTTCCTCCTCATTTAAATCGTCGAGAGTCCATAGGATTTTAAATAAATTACAGATTTCACGCAAGGATTCAAAACGCCTTATTAATCCAGATATAATTGAATTTATAATATAAAAGAAAACGTTTATTCTGTAATGCTTTTCAGCGTCGTATTGTGTTTTAATGCTATACGTGTTATTTGAAACTCGGGCAGAATTTTTGAATTTTCTGCGATCTCTCTTGATTTTGAAAGTATATATTATGTTCCATTCCTAACGTACTTCCTGAGATTTTAAAATATGATTATATATGCTCTTTATCTCGACATACAAAGTCACGTTACGAAATTCAATTAATACGTTTGTTCGGTGTAATAATGTTAAAATTTTGAGGCATAGGTATTGTTGATAAAATGACACATTCGAATGTATCCAAATATTGACTAATATTGATTGCAATTCAGTACGCGCATGTGAATGAAGTTCTAAAAATTCTGCCTCATCTTAATCAGATCGTATTTTCGTTAAATTTTTTCTTCAATAGGTTTAACTCCATCGAGTCTTGCAGACCATTTTGTTTTCGCTGTGGCATGAAGTGAATCAGTTATATTTTTTTTTAAAACTTCCCCTCTCTGTGGACTATATATTTGCTGAATTCTTCCAAAATACAATATCGCATTCTTAAATGTTTCGACACTATGAAAATCAACTCCAATAAGATTCAAGGTATGGTTTCCGCAGCTGGACGAAATGCAATTAATGTTTTTTTTTTGAAGCAAAATGGCTTACACACCATTATATTTTCCTGCACCGTTGTCATATGCTTGCATAATACATAAATTGAAGTCAAATCCGAAATCTTTTAAAATTTCCAGAATTCTGAAAGCAATTTCCTTTCCTGGCTTGTGTAAAAGAATTAAATTTTTTCTTTCTATTAAAATAGTATTAGTACCTTTGCCTACACAATACGCATAAATATAACCTATAGGAAAGGATCGTTCGAAAGGCAAACAATATAGGTAGGTGTAACATACCTATAAAGAAGAATGGTACAATGCCATGCAAGACTTTGTATGGTATCTACTTTGCTATGCAATTTTTTTTTGCAGAACTTTAGTTATTTTGAAATTGATGACAAAAAAATTACCATGATTTAGGGGCCCCTCCGTGGGCTTGTGGCCCATGCCATATGGCCCCCATAGTTTCCCGTATATCTGGCCCTGGTCATGCAGACATCGGGCGGAAGTGTGGTCATCTTCTATTGTAAATGTGTTTGTCTATTGAAAAGGTCTGCAAACCTTTTTGGCATATTTTATCCGTTATTGGATTATTTCAAAAATTGTTAGAGTATGCACGTTATCCACTATCACGGAAGGGTATTTATCTTCTTTGGTAGCCAAAGTTTATCTGGTTTGTTGCCTCATCCACTCTATAAACACAAACAATTTGTTGTTTATGATAAATTGCGTGCTCAAACAGCAGATTAATACACAATGACACAGATATTGAAAAATGATTTTTCAAACTCAAGTAACATAGAGAATGTGTCAAAATTCAGAAAAAATCTCGCTTAACCTGTTGCCGTATTACATCTAGAATTGTATACATAATTTTGTGCAGCCATAGTAGACAAAAGAGTTAAATTTTTTTTTATGTTTTTATTTATTTATTAAAAAAGTAAAAACAACTATACTTCTTTACCGTGGAGACTTTTTGTTTCTGAATTTCATTTGCTAAATCTTTAATTGAAAACAAGCGCTACTAAATTGAATTTTTAAAAGTGTCCGGAAATCGGTTCCAAGTACTCCAAATTTCCAACTCAGAGTAGGGGGGGGGGGGTTACTACGAAATCTTAAAAAACACGAAAGTTAGTATAACGACGCGTTAAATATGTACGTATTATTGTACTCAATACTACACATAGTTAGAGAAGATGTACTAACTTAGGTAATAACGTGTCAAAAATAAAAATATCGGGGTTTTGTATGTATGAATTTATCTTTACAAAATTCTCAAATTCATGAAATTTCCAAACTTTGGTACATAATAACGTAATAATGTTACATCAAATATATAAATTTGTACATGAGTATGGAAGATCTTGAGGTGGAAGAGGAAATGACGGAAATAACACCAGTAAAAGCTTTTGCTTACAAATATATTTTCGTTTGAAAGTTTCTATTTCAAAGAGGAATAACCGTTTTCTGTTTATTTCGAAAAATTCAAGTTGTTTAGTCTAATAATAAAGGAAATAAATTCAATAATAATAACCATGGAAACGGCCAAAATTCCTTGTTTTTATATATTTTGCATACAGTTTGGCGTTTTTAATGCATTTCATCACCGTCAGGTGGAACTATGTGCTTTTGGAAGCCTGCATCAAAGAATAACTAAATAAAGGAAAGGACACAGAAGAGTGTTCCGATTGTTTTCCATTTAAATGTACACGGCGAGAAAAAGAAGGAAGGAAGAGAAAAAAAAATTCAAACACTTTTTGAACATTTTACGAATAAGACAAAAAATGTGAATGCGAAGATTACATGCAACGAAATGGAATGGCAAATGATTTATTTTCGTAAATAAGAGAGAATGGGCCGAGTTTTCTGATTTTACGCTCATAAAATGCTCCCGCTCTTTTATGAAAACACGAATTTCAGGAATTGTCCCAATGTTTTCCGCAGCAAAACCAATGTTTGTTGGTGTAAACCCTATGATATTTAAACAGCACGTTTTTCTGTTTACATTTGTTTTGCTCGAAAGTGATTAAGTGGGGGAATGTCATGCTGGATTCGGGGAATTTTATTTGACTGAAATTTCACATCTCCTTTTAGTGCGTTGTTTATTGCGAAATTTATCTTCTTCTTGCCAAATGGAGGTAGGGTTACCCAATGTACATTATTATGAATAGTTTGAAATAATTTTGAAGGTATTCAAGAAGACTTTATCATTCGGGTAATCCTACGTTTTCTCAATTTTTATTTTTAACTCGTTGTCTCAGTCGCACTACAATAATGCATAGCCAAGTTCTTTTCCCCCATTCATGCAAAAGACAAAAGTATATGAGATTACCTCTTTCAGTCTAAAAAATACGGAAAATTTCCAATTTTGTTCGCCTCTGTCTCTACTTATATTTATTTATACTTTGGCCTGAATGCTCAGAAAGTGTATTGCCGTCTGAAAGCTATTATATAGCTATATATAATAAAAGGCATATACAATGCATGCGAATATTAAAGCATCATATAGTTTCGCACGTACATATAATGGTTTATTTCAATTTGCATATTTTTGTGCGCTTTATTTTCCACTTCACTTTTGAAAACAGAAATCGTGAGGTTTTTTCGGTAGTACCTAATACCCCTGTGTATAAAATATATAGTGATTGCGAAAAGAAGTTTGACTTAGACTTAGTTACTTGTTTTATTGTAGAGGTACTCGCCTCGTTCCCACATAAAATCAATGAAGCTTCAATCTCAATTTTTTCTTAGAAATTTATCGGAAATTTTTCCCTTAACATTTTTATGCATTATTGGCGGCCGTCAACGGGTGCTTGGACCAATAAAAATTTTTATAAGCGTAGACTCATAGATGAGCAATAAACATTAATTTGTTTTTAGAAATGTTGCAGAAACTGTTTCGGCAGAAATTTTATTCAGTCTACTGATCGACTGCAGCTATTTTCAGATACAATTCTTTCATGCACCCTAATCTATAAAATATCTAAGAAAAAATTGAGAAGTTGCCTATATTAGGTCGAGATCGTTGATTTTATATTGTAACGATGCATTGCTGTCGGCCTCGACCGAAGTATGAGTAATTATCTTATTTATACTTTGGGCTCGAAGGAAAAAAGTTCCGGTAAATTTCCAAAAAAAAAAAAAAAAATTTTGGTCTTCCCTTCATCAGATCGAGATATCGTCGATTTTATATTCTATATACTCTTACGGCATATCCCTTGAAAACTGTTCAGAAAGGTAAAAGTGGAGCAATCTGACATTATAACAAGGAAGCATTTTCGCAATCACTACATATTTTATACACAGGGGTTATACTATTTTTCATTCTCTAAACGATTTCTTTCCAGATTCTCTAGTTTGAGCTACTACTACCACTGTCAACAATTCATTTATTATTTCCTATTACTTTTTCTAGATTCTCCATTACAGAGATGTGACAGTAAAGACCTAAATGGTAATCACATTTTCTGTAAAAGGTTAATAGGTTTATTACCACTGTAACAATCTTGTTGAACTGACTCCTGATGTTATAATATAATTCAAAGCATTACACGACGTACAAACAGCAAATATATGGGGATCGGAGTGATGTAAAATAAACGTCTGACTCGCAGAATGTCTCGTAAAATGACAGTATTTTTGGTCGCTATACAGTTTTCCAGCCCAGACTGGAGGCATCCATTAGGTAAATTTCCCAGAAGAAGCTTCAGAGCAGATCTCCACTAATGTGGTGAGCGTAGCTATAACTAGCCGGTACCCAGTGGTAGACGCCCAGTGATAGGCGCAGCTATAAATAGCAGACACCAGGTGATAAGTCAGAAGTCTGTTAACAGTATGCATGTTTAATGAAATATTCCTAGCTTATTTATACAGAAGTAAAGTCTAATCTTAATTACGATAAGAACATATGCCAATCACATGCATATTAAACTAAATTACTTAATTGCACTTATGTGGTTAACAATTGTTTGATGTGGTGCAACTAGCTTGACCCATATTAAGCATGTTGCAAAACATGTAAAGAAATACAGTCACTTCTTACGGTTCGATTGTAGCATGCATTTGGGTAATTGTTTTGCTTATAATGCATTAACATTATTGTGATTAACTTATTAAGAAACGGTTTCAGGCCAATTGATTATTGCAATCATGCTGAATGTGCATTCTTGCGTTCTTAATTGATTTGTTAATTGTTTGTATTTTTATGCATAGTTGCATCACAATGTACTTATTCTTTAAATTTTCGTGATTTATCTTACACGAAGTATTATATTTGTTATGCCTATATACGTTATACGTATATACTTACTAAGAAAGAATGAAAATAGAAGTAGGCAAAATATTTTTGTTAAAACAGAGAGAGCAGGCCGTCCAGGATGCTTAGCCGGTGTAGGCAAAAAGTTAGCGGATAAAGAAGAAAGGACAAGGCAATGGAAATTAGAAGAAGAAAAAAGAAAACAGAGATAAATGGAGGTTGCATCAACTTCTTTTTCACAAAACTTTCGCCTTCTTAAAGATTCAGACGATGAAGAAGAGATTGTCAGTTCTGGAGTCAACTTGCAAAAGGTTTCACTTACACCACAACCTGAAACGAGTTCCAAAAAGGAAGAAAGGATTTGATCACTCCTAAATTAGTTGCAGCTTTAGACAGATGCCAGCTAAGCATAAGAGATTCCGTTTATATCCTTCAGGCGATCGTAGAGGCATTGGGTCTGAGCTGTGATGAATTTCCAAGAAACAAGTCCTTGATTCAACGAACTAGAATACAGATGAGAAAAATCAGGGCAGAAGCTATAAAAACTTTTTTTCAGAACGACGTGCCTAACGGAGTCACAGTTCATTGGGATGAAAAACTGTTACCAGGCTTCGATATGAGAAGCTCAAAAGATGAACGCCTGCCAATACTCATTTCAATTGATGATAGAGAACAACTTCTTGCAGTACCAAAACTCGAGAGTTCTTCTGGGAAAAATCAAGCTAAAGCTGTTGCAATTGCGCGGGATCTTAATGACAATGTACAAATAATGTGTTGTGACACAACAGCTTCGAACACTGGCCGCTTCAATGGAACAAAACTTAGAAAGGGAACTCTTACTTTTCGCTTGTCGCCATCATGTTTACGAATTGGTTCTTAGAATTGTGTTCGAGACCAAAATCAAACAAGTCACTAGCAGTCCAGATATTCCGCTCTTCAAACAGTTTAGAGACAACTGCAAAAATATTGATTCGAATAAAATCGAACTGTGCACAGATTTCGTAACACAACATTTTTCTGATATAAACATTACATCTTTGCTAACTTTTATACAACGGAACTGAACAAGGTTATCATAAGAGATGACTATCGGGAATTGATCGAACTATGCATAGTATTTTTGGGAGGAGATCCAGAGAAGAAAATGAAAATTAGGCCTCCTGAGCTATGCATCAGGCAAGATGGATGGCAAGAGCGATTTACTTTTTAAAAATATGCTTGCTTCAGTCTCAGTAGAAAGCAACCGCGAAGAAAAAACAAGCCCTACAAGATGTTTGCTTGTTTATTGTCACAGTATATGTAAAACCTTGGCTCGAATGGTCAGTGGCGATAAAAGCACCTAACCAGGGTGTATGCTTCTTGAAGACGTTAAAGAATTACAAAAAAGTTGACACAACAGTTTCTAAAACAGCCCTAAGTAAGTTTGGCCAACATTTGTGGTATTTATGTGAAGAAACAGTCATGTTATCACTCTTTGATAATGAAGTTGATAACCAAACAAAGATGGAAATGATTGCCAATTTAAACAGGAATAAAATCTCAGATTTTGGTAAACGATATAACCCATCGAAGGAAGAAATGTCCAACTCGATATTTGGTAAGTTGATAAATATTTTTTCTGATCTTTTTATTATTTCGTTATTGACGAAATGAACTTTTTTTGTGCAAGTAAGACGTTGGGTGATTTCGTGTCTGAGAAGAGCAAACATTTATTATCTCGACTGAAAACCGACGACAGTTTTCTTCAGATATGTGTGTCTTCATGGGAAAGTAATGCTGCTTATATAGAAGCTAAAAGAAAAGTTAGTCATCTGAAGGTTGTTAATGACACTGCTGAAAGAGCTGTCAAATTGATGCAAGACTTTCACGGGTTAATCATAGCTGAAGAAGACCAAAAGCAACTCCTTTTGCGCTATGTTCCGGAACATAAAAATTTGTATCCAGACTGTAAAAAACATACCTAAAAACGAAGTTATCCTGGCTAATTTTTATTATTTTATGTTTTACTAATAAAATACTATTTTTAATTGCATTTTGACTTTAAATTACTTCATTTATTAAAATTTTATTCATCTGGTAGATACACCAAATATTTGGAAAAATTACTTTTTTTTTAAAAAGTTTTGTGGCTCGGTCGGCACGAATTGTAATTGTCGTAGAAAGACCAAATTTCATACCTAGGTAGGGTGTAGTATTTATAAAAGATATAGGGGGTATGCGTTTTAAAATTGCCAAAAAAAACATTCATATAAGGGACACCCTAATACTTAGACTATATAACAAAAAGGATAGGCCATGAGGAAGAAAAACTTGAAAATTTTTCTCCATATAATACAACCGCATCGGTGTGTTTGCTTAGTATTGAAAGTCGTAAACTACGATATTTTCAGAGGAGGCACATAATTTAGTGGTTGAAACTTTATTAAATAATTGAAGGAATTTTTATAATTATCTCACCCCGGAATTAGAGTTATATATAAAAAAAACATTCTCTGGTAAAAGAAGATTCTTCTCAGTATAGATTTTCGATGTGAATTTTATGAATAATTTATTTGATAGAGAGTATTATACTAGAAGCTTTTTATATACTGTAAAGATAAATTATTTCACTGAACTGAAAGAAGCTCAATAAATGATTTTGATTTAGTAGGAATAAATTTAAGTTCCTTGGTTATAATAAATCGGTCGTATTTCAATTTGGAATAACTAAAAAACAACTTGGGAATAAACAGAATTTCATAGAAAAAATCCCTCATTGTCACGCGTGTCATAGGTTCGTCATCACTGGCATAGACCTTCAGTTTCATAGTAAAACATATTAATAATATCATGATCGACTAGAATTCAATATTTACAATATCACATGATATATTTTTATGAGCTTCTGTGTCTATCAAAGAAGCATTTATGAAATTGTGAAATATCCCCAAAGAATGATTTGTTATCAGGAAACCTTTGTGTACATGGAATAGTGATTTTCCCCTTGCCAATCACTATCCTTATACACATAAATATATTTTCCAACCAATAATTGTTTCTGTACTCTTATACTATTTGCCATGTGTAAAGAAAAAATCTCAGCTCCTCTCACCTCGGATATCACTTCGATAACATTTCAAATCTCAATATGTCAATAGCAAAAAATCGTTTGTCATTTCCTATAACAAATTATTTTTTTCAAAGACCGGAACTTCTGGGGAAATGAAATGAGACTGTGAAATAAGTATGGCTGGAGGAAATAGTTTTCTCATATCATTGCAATTTCTTATCGGAAAGAAAAGAAATTCTAGAATTTTTGGTTGCTTTTTCTATATAAAATTTATATTTGTATCTTCTGGATTGACTTCGTAAAATAATAATGTCCATCATTTTGGATTTCACTTGCAGTAAATAGATCTTGATTTGCATGGTTTTGCTATCCCAATGGTAACAGAAAATCATTTATCAGTTTCATTACTTTTTGCATTGGGTGTTACACTCCCCTTTGAGCGCAACTAAGGATCCCGTCGATCTCTGTCCTATCTCAGCAAGAAGGGTGGTTCGCTAAATTAAGTATAAGTGATGTGATGAGCGCCATGTAATTTTTTTACAGAGGAAAATCATAAAACCTATTTTTTGTTCAAGACGTTAGAATTTCAGTGATAAGTTCCAGAACTTGTTACTAGAAAAATGCGATTATTATCATTAATGTCAACTGTGTGGAATTTACATGAAGCTAATTAACACACCGCGGATGAATATCTCAATTACAAATTAATTTTCATGGATTTTAGAACTCTAATTATGTATCGCCAGGCGCCAGCCAGGCACAAGAAAAAAAAGGAAACAATATTTGCAGAAATACAAAGAAATACTTAGCTTCCTTCAGGATCCGTACAATTTCGGCTTCTCTTATCTTTTCCAGTTAAAACAATCTCTTTACTTTTTTTTGCTAATCTCTATATAGATTAGTTAGAACTTCATTATTATTGGAAAACTTCTCCACTCCTAACAAGCAACACCTGAAACTTCTAGACAAGTCCAGTCTACTTTGCGGTGGTTTTTATGATCAGCTCGCCTCCGTGGTTCTAGCCAGTTCCGAAAGGTATAATTTGATTGGATGGCATTTAGATCAGTTTAATTTTACTAGGAATTTTGTGTGAATTGTATGTAAGAAATAGCTAGAGAATGTTGACATTTATTAATTACAGTTTTTTGTTTGTTTTTTTTTTTTATATATATTATTAACCCAAGGTCAGGGGCAAGCAGATTGGCATAAAATTGAGAATCAGCAGAGTGTGCGGGTGTCTAAAAACATAATGTAATGCACTAAAGAGTCTGACTGAAGGCATTTTGTAAGGGATAACAGGAACGATCCTCGTGGCCATGTATACAGGACCTGCAAGGGAATGAGGGATTTTGGAAATATGAGTAGCATTCCCGTGGGGGGAAATGTTCTAACCACGTGGTATTATTGGAAGAATGAGTTAATGAATGAGTTCTTTCCGGATGCGCAGCCATCTCAGAATTTTCACCACTGGGAGGTGATATACGGTCCAGATCTGGAAGCAGCTGAGATCACTGAAAGCGTTGGTTTGCTTCGCTCTAAGGAGATGTGAGATGTGCAAAAACATCTGATGCGCCATCCCAGACCACATCGCAACTGCGTATGAAAATTGTCGAACGGAAGACTATTTTCCTAATGGAAATGTGCCAGAGTAGTTGTTCTTCTCAAGTTACTTGATGAAATCGGGAGCAACCCTCTATCCTAAAGTATAGGGGATTAACCTTCTCCCAGTACTTGGAAAAGTATTGGAGAGAATAAAGGTTAAGAAGCTTGAGAAGAAAACAAGAAATAAAGTGTGGAAGGTGCGTGGATATATGTTTAAGGAAGTGTAAAAGCCAGCAGGAGTAGATACATCCTTGGAATCCTTGTTGATTTCAAGTGCACTTTCGATAACCTGAGGTGGGATAGGGTTCTAGATAAGCTGAGGGAAGTTGCCTGCCAGGAAGTGGTCTTATTGACCAACTCCTTCACAGATAGGAAGGTGTACGTAGTTGGAAATAGGGAATCCGTATAGAAAAATGTGACTCGAGGTTGTCTTCAGAGATTCAACTGTAGTCATTTTATATGGAACCCGATGATGGACATGCCGCTAGACCAACTGGCTAATTAAGGCAAATGCTGCGCATATGCAGACGACTTGCTTCTGGTACAAGAAGTAGATTCTCGGTTAGGCATAGAAAGAAGGAGTAAAAGGTTGATGAGTATTTGGTGGCTGGGGTGCATATTTTGGGAAAAGACAGTGATGATGTTGCTTAAGAGCATACTATCATTGAATTGTCCCCAAGGGTGAGGATAAATAGTGGCAGTCTCAGATATGCGACCTAAGTTAAGTACTTGGGTATAAGGATGACCGAGAGAATGCGTTTTGACTGTAAATTTTTCAGATAAAGACGCGGATATTAAGCTTGGTAGGTCATCTCCGTCGAGTAATGAGGAACGAATGGGACCTAAGCAGGAGAATGATGCGGATGATCTATGTGGTCGTATTTGTTGCTTGTACAACATATGGGACACTTGTCTGATGCGAGAGTGTTATGATCGTGGGAGGGAGAGGAAAAATTCGCTCCTGTCAGAGAATTATGCTGCTGGCGTGCTTGGCTGTGTGCTACAAGATTTCGACAGAATCCCTACAAGTGCGCGCCCGCTTGATCTTGTAGCGGTAGGCATGAGCTTATCCTTCAAGATTAAAATGGGAATGCTCTAAGAGACTATTATCAGGTGTCGAATGGTGAGATGGAAGTTCTTAATAAGAAAGAGAGGAAAAATGCACTAAGGGAGTGTATTATGGATAGATTACAAGCCAAATGCAGTGAGAGTGAAAAAGGAAAAGTAACGCTTGGATTCATAAAGCAGGTATTCTTGATTGAAGAACATTCTGACTTTGAATTCAACCTTTGCCCTATCTTTGCCCTATGTATGAAGGATTTAAGGGTCTGGGCGGTCACTGTCACAGTTATTTGTATTGATTCGTGGGCTTGGACTAAACATTTTAATGTATGTAGGTAGCCAAAATATGTTGTGCAAAAAACTTATGAACATTTTTCGAGTACCTAGATTAATAGAAAAACCGGCTCGTCACTTCAGCCAGGCAGCATAGTGAAATATGAAACTGTGCATGGCTAGCGTAGGCGTGTGTACAGTTGTTCGGTGCCGGAAACGAGATAGAACAGAGCAATATGCTCTCATCTCGCATCCACAATTATACAACTTGTGCATTTAGAGAAACCAGATAGAGCTCCTTGTTAAGTCATATTTGGTAAAACGACATATAGAGAGGAGAGAACTATCAGTGTCGGCCTTGTGAAGCCCAACTGAAGTTGCCTTGGATACGAAATCTGACCGACGGATTTTCTGGTACCACGGGGCCGGTTGGCCATGGAACTTGTTTTCATTTTGACATCAGTGCGGCTCTTCATGGTGGCTGTGGTTGACGCTCAAATGCGGGCAGAGTGTAAAACTAGACGATGACTGAAAGATGATTCACGAAAGTGAATGACCGTTGACATCTACTCACAGCGCTAGGGTAGGAGTTCCGGTGGAGTTGCGCTTATAAACTGGATGCCGGGACGTATAGAATGGTAGAGATGATAGATAGGTCTCGCATCGATCAGTAAAGACGCCAAGCATGCACTTGGCGTTGACTATTACTTAAGAAACAGAAATGTTTCCGGAGGGTGATAATTAAAAAATTAATCCGAGTCTGAAGAACACCGTAGGATTACGCCATACTTGGCAGGCGCCCACGTTAAGCCCTCAAAGATTTTTTGTTCGTTCTCACGATAACTCGCGAGCACGTTTACTTAGATAGCTGAAATCTTGCACACGGGATTAAAAAAAAATTAAATGTTTTTTCAAAAAATCGGGTAATTCCTGCATGGTCTTGCCGTGTAAAACTTCGTTTTTCACTTTATATTTAGAAGCTGACTGAGAGCGCGTCAACGCAGACAGTTCAAGAAGGAATTTATTTGGATTCTCCGGCATATAGCAAAGCTAAAAAATATTCTTAATTTGTTATTTCATCACACAACCCATTATATTTTTGATGACAACTTTCAAGTCTTCGTTTGACTCATCAACAGGTCCCAAATAGTGAAATTGTGTGGCTTGAAAAACAAATGAAAAATAGAACAAAGAAAAGAAATGAAAAAATGAAAAAATTGAGAAAAATAGAAAAAAAAATTTATTATTAAAAAAAATTTAAAAAATTTAAAAAACCAGATTCATTTGAAACGAATCGAACCTGTATACGCCCGCAGTGAACTGAAAAAAGAAAAGAAAAAGCAAGAAAAAGAAGCGTTTCGTGTTAGCAGAAAACCTTACACTCATCTGTACAGCTTGGTTTTCTGCCTCCTGTAGTCGCTTGAAACAGATCAAATTGATTCCCTCTCATATAAACTCAGAATAAATTCTGGGTGTGAATTATATGAGGCAAAAACACTCCTATATTACACCAAGGAGGAATAAATAAAAATAGAGATTACTCTATAGGATATTTTACCGGTCTAAGTTTAACCCGGTAAAAAATCCCATAGAGAGTAATCTCTATTTCTATAAATAATAAATACAATATCAAAAATGGGCTAATTCGGGCAACCCTTCTTTGGTGTTACCATATCAAATATTAGGTGTTTTACATATACTGGTGAAAACGATCAGTCTCAGACGTTTTTATTGTACTGAAAAGTTCATCAGAATATGAAATGCTATGAAATTGGTTAAAATCATTTTTACTGTCCGGTCTAGAAATATATGCGAAAAATAACTTCAATAATCAAACCTGCACAGATGGGCGACCTTACGGAATTACGCACGAGCATTCATCTAGTATATCATATGGATTAGTCTTATTGTTAGACCATTTCAAGCTTTTTTACTTGTTTTCTATCCTATCTACCTATGTATCTAGCTGGTGGACGCGAGGACGGCCAGCAGAAGCATCATCGGTCATCAAATGCTACTTTAGTCTAATGTCTTTACTATTATTTATAGGCTCAAATCAAATATGATAATATTGTGTAAATATGAAGTATTACAAATTTTGTTATTCAAATAAATTACACCCCAAAAGGGAAGAAAACAAAATAAAACTAAAGGCCCATTATGGTGCTAGTCAAGTTGTGATAACATAAATATTTGCACATAAATCACTAGAGATTATCTCATAGGATTTCGATATGTATATCAGTTTTTGTGTTCTTATTTGAGCTTTTCAAGTCTATACAAAAAGCTTTTGGATAATCCCTCAAATCATCTTCCGTTTTATTTATGCATTCAATATAAAAATCCTTGAGAAGTGATTTACACTTTTGTTTTCAGCATGAAAAATTTTATATATGTATTTTTACATAAACATCTGGATATTTAACAGACGGCAAAATACATATTTTTCTTCAACTTGGAGAGCATCAATAACATGTAGGATAAGATTTACGATTTATTTTTTTTATAGATTTAAGATTATTTACTGTATTTTCTGGGTAATACTCTATGAAAACCTTTAAGAAAACTTTCAAAAGATTCGTCAATTTAAGGCATAAATAAAATAGAAAAGCCATAGAAGAGAAATATTAAGGAAGAATATAGTTACTCATTAGACATATAGGCCGTGGCAGGTCGTGAGAATACAGCAAGTGTAGCGAAAATAATATATAATACATATATGTTTTCATGATATTACTTCGTCTCTTATTTGTGAATTTTACACAATCATTTCTCATTTGAACAACTTTAATAAAATATATAAATTGCTAATAGTGTTACAGAGAATTTGAGAATCAGCCAACCGACTTTAATGCTGTCACAACATACAAATTTTGGAAGGGAAAGGGAGGTTTTTCTGATGCCTTAAGTCGCTTTTAGTCACATCACGATCATAGAATACATGTCAAACAGGAATGCCTGTAAGCTAAAGAAAGTGAAGCCCGACCAATATTTGTGTTTAGCCGTAACCCCCGGAGGAATATGCAAGCCATGAAGTCGGTGATGACACCACCATATTAACAGTCATTAGTGGACCGCCGAGTTCACACCTATAGTTTTATATTCTTATGGAAGAAGAATTACGATTTCATTTTAAACACATACCAGAGCCTAAAACTATCGCTGACACAGAAAAATAAGTTATATAGCATTTTTGTTTTCTTTCCAACGGTGTTAAAAAAAGCGTACACTCAAGGTATATAAAATACAAGGTATTCCCATTATGAACAACGTTCCGCCATTAGTGACGAAATATCGTGAAAATGTATAGGAAAGCACGATACAGAGAACACAATACTCTCTGCCCTCTCTCTGTCTTTCCGGTAGAAATGTATATACATTAGTCGCGAAATTACGTCACAGAACATGTGCCAACATTTTAATGGGAATAGCTTGTATTCTATATACCTTTATCTTGGGGTTCACTATGCTCGCATTTCATGCTTCACTGTATATTCTGGGGGTTACAGTTTAGAGCAAGTTTTCTATTTTGAGAGCACATTGCAAGTATTAAACAGCTATAGAAGAATTTACAGTTTTTAATATAGTAGGGAAGGTGCTGTACCTTGGTACCTTTTTTGACATAGTCGTTTTTTTGACAAAACAAACATCAAATCAAATCTTAAGCAACCGATTATTATAGATTGTCTAACCCATAACCTTTCCAATAATAGTCGAATATGCAGTTAAAAATTTAGATTTCAGAATATCTGAAAGGAAATATGAAGGTTCTCCTTTTGGTCCAAGGTACAAAATGCAGCTGTACCATGGACAGTGGGTTTTGTACCTTGGACATTTGCAATTTACTAAGTAGAAATGACAACAGAGTTAAATTAAATAACACTCTTTATTCAACCAAGAATAACAATATTCGTAAAGCAGGTTACTAAACAAAAAATTGCTATAGATATACATCCTTAATTTATTTATTACCTAAAGGGCTATGGCTTTTTTTTACATGTCCGTGGTGAAAATGTTTGAAGTGTCCAAGGTACATACCCCTTGCAAAAGAAACAAAATTGCCTGTGAAATATTTTAAGACGAGCAATTCACCACATGATGCACGATTTATAATAGTACATATAAAAAAGCTTACCCTTACTTGGAGTCCAAAGATATAGAAAAAATTGAACTCCAACAATTTCAATTCTTTATCACTGGAAAATATTTACTTTTTTCACGACTTTTCTTTAAAACACAATAACTGCTCATTTGTCCGACAAACTAATTCCCAGAATAGCTTAAGTGTCATCTGTTGATTAGTTAAATCGGATAAAAGTGCGTTTATTTAGGTGGTATCTACAGTCCGTGTGGAAAATAAAATGACCAAGGTACACACATGTCCAAGGTACAGCATCTTCTACAAACTTTAGGCCTTTTCCATACAAAATTGTTGAAGCCAGCATATGTCCCCATCATAGGAATAAAATATCCCAAATTGTGGTTATGTTGCAGCTCAAATTTTTCTAATTTACTGCCATGTTGCAGGATATTACATAATTAGGGGTACCATAATTAGCTAAAATGAAGGACAATTTTTTTATTTTATTTTAAAAATTAATACAATTGAAAATTAATTCTGTACGTAGTTTTTAATTAAATTCCCAACTAACATGCTTTTACGCATAATGGTCATTGTTACGTTTTTGTTCCTAGCCCACAAAGGCACGTACGTTACGAAAAAACGTTGTTACAGAAATGGAGCAACGTAGTGTAGAAATTATGTGGGCATAATGTCTAAATTCTTACTTTAAATGTGTTGAAGCTGTGCCATATGTGCCAATATGTGAACTATCACGTTAATATATGTACGCGATGTATATATTTGTGATAATGATAAATATGTGCATTTGTTTTATTCGTATATAATTGTAAAATTATACTACGAGCTCTCTATGTATGCAAACTATGAAAAACTATCAAAATACATGTCATCTATATAATATAACAAAATCTGCTTTTGTTTTTGAACTGGGTGAAAGTTTCCAAACGAAATTAAATTTTCTGTAAAATCAGTTACGAAACTCCGAAATAACTGCAGCTTTACTAATTTAAATATTTTATAAAATTCTTTCAAAATTCGATGAAGTGTTTTTTAGAAAAAATTATCGGTAATTAATTTCAAAATAGTGATAGATTAAAGTGGTATGTATTTTTAAGCACATAAGTATGTTTTTGCGTCTAAAAAAAACACTTAAAAAAGTTTTCAAAATCTCATACCGCCATTTTTATAGATGTATAAATCAAATGTTTCCAACAAGGCAATTTATATAATTTTTGTCTAACTCATAGGCATTATTTCCAATTTATACCTTGAATTTATACCCGCCAGGTAAAGTTTCTATTTGGTGGCTACATATGTTTCTATATAGGCACTCGTACAACTTTGTGTCGGCAGATGTGCCAACAAAGTCAGAATTCCTAGTCAGTGCCTATAAAGCAGGATTTACATTATGATAACATGAATTTTTTACAGAAATTGTGAGGGAGATAGTTAATTCAAATTTAAATGCTCCGGAAGCAATCATTGTAATACCTCACACGTACGCTGCCCTCCAGTTTTTATGGTAAAAACCGCAAACTGTCAAACTGTCTAATTGGAAATTGTCAAGTTTTTAAATGTTTTTTCTTAGATATTTAAAGATGGATCATGGAAAGAGGTATAATTTCACAATTTCTAAAATATTGCATGAAAGCACGAAGGAGTTCGAAGCAAATGATGAGATTATATCGAAAAAATTTGTTGCAAAATATCAGGTGGTACTGTAATTCAGTTCTACAATCATCATTTTGTACGATAACGAAATTTTTATTTATTATTTCGTAGTAAACAAAAAACTCGGTAACTAATCTGCTAATATGTAAACGTCAATCCACTTCATCCACTCAAATGTTCACATGAAAATAATTCCAATCCACTACAGAACTAACGCCGATGAAGATCATTCCAGTCCGGTTCGTGTTCACATGGCGGATTATCTCAAAGGCGAGCAAATTATAAAGGAAAAGGATCACTGCAGTGAATCGGTTGACGCACCGCTCCCTGCTTGTGGTTGGAAAACAACTTCCGAAATAACTTCAATATTTTCTATAAAGAAATAATTAAAAACTTTCAATTTCGCAATATTTAATTAAAAATTAAAAACTTACTTTTATTTCCTTCCATTTTGTCAAATAATTTAAATTGACAGCTATGACAGACATATGACATAAAATTATAGTAACAACAACAATATGGCAGTACGAGTAGTCGAAATTGATAAATTAGGGTTGTCAATAACAATGTTGTAGTTTCAGTAACTATAAAAACTCCCTATGCTTGAGGTCTTTTTATGGTTCTGGACACGCACACAGTGACAAGTCGACGTCCGAAAAAAACTCAGGACGCACTTGCTTCTCTCGTCACTCATAAATAAATTTCCGTATACGATGTACTATCTCCCTCACTTTTTCTGTAAAGATTGCATGCCATAATAATGTAAATCCTCGTTTAAGCAGGATTTACATTATGATGACATCCAATTTTTACAGAAATTGTGAGAGAGATAGTTTATTGAAATTTAAATGCTGCGGAAGCAATCATCGCAATACCTCACACGTACAGTCCCCTCTACTTTTTATGGCAAAACTTTTAAATTGTCAAATTGTCTAATTGGAAATTGTCAAGTTTTTAATCATTTTTTCGTAGATATTCAAAGACGGATCATGAAAAGAAGTATAATCTTACAATTTCTAAAATATTGCATGAAAGCACGAAGGAGTTCGAAGCAAAGGATGATTATATCGAAAAAAATTTCTCGCAAAATATCAGGTGGTACTGTAATTCAGTTCTGCAATCATCATTTTGAACGATAACGAAATTTTTATTTAATATATATTTCATATAATAAACAAAAAGTTCACTCAAGTGCTCACATGAAAATAATTCCACTCCACTACCGAACTAACGCCGGTGAAGATAATTTCAGCCCGGTTCGAGTTCACATGACGGATTATCTCAAAGGCGGAATAATCCTAGGAAACTATAAACGAAAAGGACCACTACAGTCAATCTCTGAACACATACTCTATGCTTGTGGACAGAAAACTACCTCAGAAATAACTTCAATATTTTCTATAAAGAAATATTTGATAACTTTCAATTTCGCAATATTTAATTACAAACTCAAACCTTACTTTTGTTTATTTCGACAAATAATTTTACCTTACAGATATGTATATGCCATAAAATTATAGTAACAAAACAGCAATATGGCAGGTCCAGTAGTCGAAATTGACAAATTAGGGCTGCCAATAACAATGGTTTAGTTTCAGTAACTATAAACACTCCCTATGCTTGATGTCTTTTTATGGTTCCGGACACCCACACAGTGACAAATCGGCGTCCGGAAAAAATTCAGGACGCGTTTGCTTCTCTCGTCACTCGTAAATAAATTTCCGTATACGATGTGCTATCTCCCTCACAATTTCTGTAAAAATTGGATGTCATCATAATGTAAATCCTGCTTAAGTCGATAGACCAACTTTTTCCACTGTGTGCCTTTAAAAGTGCCCACATAGTAATAACTTCAATTCCAGCAATAAATTCCAACAAGAAAAACTTTGAGCTTAGGTTCTTCATCAATGGCACAAAGAATCGGTCAAAATAATGTCTTTGGGCTAGATACAATGGGCAAATCTTCAATATAAAAAAATAAAGAGACATTTTGGGGCCATTGTATTTGTAATAAAATATTCGTTTAACTCTTTTTCGGTCTATCACCCCAGTAGTTTCCATTTCCAATATTTGTGATATTTGAAATGTACTTGGGAGTACTTAATACTGTTCTACTATCTTTCGGTATTTAATGGAATCCGTTTTCAAGAAGGACTCTTGAAAAATCTGATCTTTCAGACCACAGTGTGAAATTTTCTTGCTTAAAATTGACAGTCGGAGTTCATCTAAAATAGTTCATAAGGTTCTCATGAAATATTTTTTATAGTTTTGTCAAATGAATGGATACTAAAATTTTCAAAAATAGGCTCATCACAATTAGAAATTTAGTCATCAAATCAACTCTAATTATGGTCTTCATTAAGGCTTGAATTAAATGGTTCTTCTGCGAATTTATTTCGAAGAAAATTTTTGTGGTGTGTTTTGATTTTGATAATAAAAAAAAAGACGATGCTTTAAATGAACGTTTTCATACCCTAGATGAAATCATCAAGGTATACTAAGTTTGTCATTCCGTTTGTAACACCTACAAGAAAAAAAAATGGTAGAGTAAAATGGATCAGACACCTATGCATAAAATTAAAAGATATTTTGATTTTTACATATCGGTCTGTCCGTCCGTCCTCACGATAATTCGAGAACGCGTGTACTTAGCCAGCTTAAATTTTGCACATGGGCTTTTAAAAATAAAGTATTCGAAAATGGCACTCCTTCTTAAGGTTGCCATACAAAAATTTCATTTTTCACTACATATTTGGACACTCCTTCTTGGTGTTGCCATATAAAAATTTATGATTTTTACGTATATTGTGCAAACGATCTGTCCTAAACTCTTTTAATGTACTGAAAAGTTCTTCAGAATAAGAAATCCTATAAAATTGGTTATAATCATTTTTGCTGTTTGACGAACCATTCTAGAGATTTATTCAAAAACCACTTCAAAAATCAAATTTGCGCAGATGGGTGACCATAAAAATTACAAACGAGCATTAATCTATCATATTATCATAAGAATTGGTCGTATACCAATTTTAGCTTTTTTACTTGTTTATTACTAATTAATGTTATTTTAATAAGAGCCATTATACTTTATATTTTGCGAATGACAGTACATAATACACTGTAAAAAATGTGCACAGTATAGGGAATATTCTCTAAAATGTAGGGAATATTCCCTAAAATGTAGGGAATATCCGCTGAAATTCTCTATATTTTATGGAATATTCCCTATATTTTAGGGAGCATTCCCTACATTATAGGGAAAAATACCTAAGCTTTGTGGCAACAATTGTGCACAGTTTTTACAGTGTACACACATGTCAAAAATAAAAATTGTAATTGTGACGCATTTCTTATTGAGAAACTTTTCTTGCCACATTTACGTTTTCGTGACCTACAAACTAGGCCTTATTAAGGAACAACACAAGGAAACATTCCAAAGCGGGAAGTAACAATGAAGTAATGGTACCCTTGTAGGCATTGTTACTATATAGGCACTTTTAGAGGTACATTTATGTATTCATAGTTTGTATTGTGCCCATTGAGGTATGTTACCATATGGGAAAGGCGATAAAACATTTTCGAATCAACGATGTTATAGCGACGTCATGGGTGTAAAATAGAAATTTAGAAGCAAAAGTTTAGTAGTTCATCGGTAGCCGTTCTTACCATTCTTGTGGTAATTTTTGTGTTTAGGTTTCTAGTCTTGTTTAAATCTTCTTCTACTGAGCAAGCACTCATTTGAATGTTTTGAATGGACTTCAATATCGTCTCTAAAATCCGTTCATCGGCTTTTGTTTTTTTTAACGTTTTGTCGGTTATGTGCTTTACGATTAACTTCATTCAAGTTTTAAAAATATAATAAATACGACTAAAAATAAATAGGTACGTTGGTGTATTTTGATGCCGAACGAAACTATACTCTCCCATTTATGCTTAGCGGTGAGTTGCGTGCGGACCCTTGTACTAACCATTCTAGGGTTAAGTTTTTAATGAACTAATCAGCCGTATCATTTTGATGATGCTCCTTTTCAGATGCTGAGATTTATAAAAACCAATTCTGCAACGGTAGCCATACACTTAAAGTCTCATCAGCAAAGCTAAAAATATTTAAAGGAACCCTACGCATTTTACCCTTAGAATACGTTTTTTCCAGTTTAGTAGGAATCCATCCCACCCAAGTCGGTGTCAACTTACAGCTATGCTATGAAATTTGCTCAATTTATGCGCCTCGTACAATCTTGAGATCTTGTAATCTTTTATACATTTCACGTCAACTCTTATGGTCAACATAACCAATAAATATTGCGAGACTAATTTGAAAAAACTTTTTGTTAATAATAATTATTATTTTGGATTTCTCAAATTACCGTTAAATATATGCTCATAGTTTGTAAGAGTTTCCTTAAAATTAAATTTCAACTATGGAATTTTAATTTAGATTACTTTAAAAACATGTTTTTGAATTTCTTTCTGCAATTTTGAGCTCAGTTTTTTTAAATTTTGACCCTTCGTTCTATTTGTCATGTCAGATGTTAATCATCCGCCTATAGAAATGTTTTTTAGAATTTTAGAGAACCAAAATGTAAGTCTACTTCTCGTATACCACCAAAAATTATTTATACCGTTCACATTGTCATCATTACCATTGGGAATTCTGTTTCCATAGAGTAGGTATCTACTTACACATATGAGATAGCACCAAATAAATAAAGGCAAAGTTTATTCAAGGCACGTGTCATTCAAATAAGTGTATCCGGAATCAATCAATAATCCGCGCGCTGTATAAAGAATATCAAACTAAGCAACCCGGTGAGAAGCCACATTTTTTATAGCACATTCTACATGTAGTAAAAAAAGTGCCATAATTTATGTGGAAATGTCAGTAAAGTTGTTAGAAAGTGAGAAATAAATGGGAAGTAAAATAAATTTATTTGTGACCCGCTAATTTCTTCATTTTGGTATTGTGTGCTTTAAGCAATATTATAATTAATTCTCTCAACTACTTTACAATATTTTGGTTAATTTAATGGGCGGACCCCAGTGTATAAGATGTTTAAAATTGAGGTTATGTTTCCCAGACGCTACGTGCAGGCATATAAATTCCTATATTGGAGCGAGCTTTTAACCCTAGATTCTACAACAAGCTACAAATGTACCTTCGCTGAGAGAACAATTGCAATGTGAAATAGAAATATTTGTTACAGAAGAGTTTTAGCGTTGACAACTGAAAGACGATTGTGTTGATATCCCATATGTAAGCAGGGTATATGTGCTTGCATGTCGAATATTTGTATACTAAAGATACAATTGTTCCTACGTATATTCAGGAGTCTTATTATGAAAGCCGCGGCGATATTCATACCTTGACTGAATGTATAAATGAATAAGGAACTAAGAAATAAACAAAAATGCTCTTGAGTCTTCATAAATATTTTCGTTTTAAGACTACACGGTTAAAAATTTGGGAGTAAAATTTAATATTTTTAGTATACAAAGATATAAAGGCCTTACAAATTTTGAAAATATTTCTAATGTGCGATTTGACTTCCGATTTTCTTCAATTGTATATACAGGGTGTTCCGTAAATGTCTTTAATTCTTTAAGGGGATGAAATTAGAGGTCATTTGGGTCAAAAAAGTCTTAATACTTTTATATCGAACTCCGCTGGCTTTTCGAGTAAATCGATAATATCGATTTTCGAGATTTTGCATACCCCTTCAGAGTAATTTCGTTATAAGTTCTATTGTAGGTAATGGATTGTGACGTTCAAACCTTTATTTAAAAGAACACCATTTTGCTCTGCCATCATTATTTCTGTGCGTTACAAACGGAATGACAAACTTAGTATACCCTATAGATTTCATCTAGGGTATAATAATCGTAGTTTTTGTAAAGATCTACGGGGTCTTGGTGTAAATTTTGCCTGCACTTCAATGTTTTTGCAAGTCTCTCCTTTATAGAATTTGCTTGCTCCACCGCCAAGCAGCTTTTAAAAAACTCTTCGTCTTCTTTACTAATACTTAAATTTTTATCAAAATCAGTAGGTGCCGTATTTTTGACATACATACTTCGGAAGTTTTGGTTGAATATCCGGTCCTTCACCTGTCTTTTCACATTTATGTTTTTTATTTTATTTACCAAATAACCTCTGTTTGTTTCAGGATGATAAAATGAATCCTTATGAAGAGAAATAAAATAGTATTATACCACAATGTATGTACAAAATAACCTACAATTCCCCCGAACTTGCTTTGGGAGCTGCAAAACTAGGGAATAGAGAGATAATGGCCCTTGCACAGGCCAGTTTTTTTTATTTTTATTAGGGTAGTTAACGCATATCGAACGCAAGTAATTGATTGCAGATCTAACTAAAGTCCTGCGGCTGGAATCCTTAAGGGTTTCCGTTTTCTTATATTCCTGAGTAATGTATGCGGCACTATGTTGTATTATGTAAGCTTCAAGACTCTAAAGTACAAAATAATAAACTATGAAAAATATCCCACTTTTTTTAAAATACAGAAAATTCTTACGGATTTATGACTCTCAAGTTCCGAACCGATAGCTGCGTTATCTCGGTGAACTACACCAGTTTCTTGAGTTGATCTGCTTTCAATTATGAACATATATTCGAGTAACGGGTAAATAGAAAAAATATCCGTGAAATCAAAAATCTACTTTTTTTATATTTTCTACTACAAGCAGGGGGAAGGACTTCCACAACATACCCAGAAAAAAAAACTTTTCCGAAGCGTTCTTTTACCATAGCCAAAGAAATCTTTACTGAAGTAGATCTCTTCCCTGAGTTAGGCATATTATGTTTTTTTTGTTGTTAAAAATCTGAGGCTTAAATTAAGACTTTTAGATTTATATATAATTCCATTCCGAAAAAATTTGACATTCAAACTAACACAAAATTTTAAAATTATTAAGAGGAATCAGTTTTATATTGATATTTCCATATAATCTGAAATTAAAACTGTTAATTGTCTTAGGTTTAAACCGGAAAGTTTCAATTTACATAAATTATATGGTTTTAAATTTAAACTAAAAATTTTCACAAGTTTAAGTTTTGGAGAAAATTCGCTTTAATTGTTTTTATTATGGTAGAAATCTGCTTGAAATATTACATGGGAGTTTCGAAATAAAATTTAATTTTTGTGGTTTCAATTTTATTATTAATTTGTTTAAGTTTTAAATGCATGTATGTAATACATATTTGGATTTTTATTTGGAACTGAAATTTGTTTAGACAAGGGCATTTTCGATACGCCAAAAATGTTTTTTGACTTTTTCGGTATTATTAAAATAATTTGAGAATTAAAATTATGCGCGTGGTTTACTTGAGGTAGCTTAATTTGTAAAAAAATAAAATATCTTCACAAGTTTACTTCATATTTAAGAGTAAATAGAGAAAATAATTTAAAAAACAAATCCATTATTTAATAATAATATTTATAAATATTTAATAATAATTATTTGTTAACGTAAATTAAACTATATTAAATTCTGATGCGTTTGGTCCAATTGCCAATATAACTGGCTGCACTTTGATATTATTAACGATTTCTTCTTTTTGAGCATTAATCTAGATATAATGTAATATTTAAAGATATTTACAAAAATATTATTCTTTAAATTACTTACATTTCCAAATTTAATTAATTTGAGCTTCGCTTGAAAAAATGATTCTCGAGATTTAGATTTACCTTCCCGTAGAGCCTGGTGGTAATAATTTCGTAGAATTATTTCAATCTAAAACATTGAAAACAAATTGATTTATAGTCGATTAAATTAATTATTATAACATTTTTATTACACCTCCGCAATCCTACAAAGAAATTTTTGAATCTGAAATTTTTAAAAAACGTTTTCATATCTTCTCCAATTTAAAATCAATTTGTCACTGTTATCTGGATACATACATTAGCTCAAAATAAAATAATATCTAGAAAAAAAATAAATAAGTACAACAAATTTTATTTATTATTTCATATGATTCTAAATATCAATTCACAATAGTTTGACTTAAAACAGCTACTTACCTTTTTCGGATCATAATAGTAAAATGGAAAATTTAATATCTCTTCTGAATAGGAATACACGATATTTGACGGTTTCTAAAATATTCTTTAATTTCAATATTTTGTGCAAAAGCGACTACATTTTGTAAGAAATGTATTCATTTCTTCATTTCTACTTTCTAATAATGACATTGTTGTTTCAATTGAGGTGCTACCATTAAAGATATATAATAAAAATACTTTTTAGTTACATGAAAAATAAAGATCATCTGCAACAACTTTACTCTACTGATGCGTATACTTCTGAATAACTGATTCACGTACAAAAGTCGCACTAGTTCTAAATATTAAAACCATTTCGGTTTCATTATCTCCACAATTCCGTTAGTTTTTATCATTTAAGTCGAAAAGGGTACAAAAAATAAGATTTTATTGGTTTTCTATGAAAATTTTCAGACTCTTTTAAAACTTTTTGAGTTTAGAAAAAAATTGAGACTTTTATGAGTTATAAGTTGAGGAAATAGGAAATATTTGTTTGATATAAACATGACTGTTTGCAACTCGGACTAGAAGATAATTAAAAATAAATCCTTTCAGTGTGAATTGAAAAATAGGGAAAAATTTGACTGAATTTTAAACTTCCGGGTTCACAGAGAAGTTAAGACATTTACAAAGTTTTAAATTAAGACAAAACTGTAAAACTTTTACGTATTCTTGTTTCTATTCAACGAATATGTTAAAATACTTGAAAACTTTCTGCAGGTTTTAAAAATAAACTCAAATTTTTAACCGTGTATGCATCTGAAAGCGCAGCAGAAGTTTCAATCTTAAGTAATCAGTTGAAATGTGCTTGTAATTCATTTAGAATAAAAATTAAATGGAATGCATTCAGAATAAAACTGAAATTTTTAGTAAAGCCCTTATCTTGGTAACCTCTGTATTCCTTATAAGCATTCCAAGAGTGCTTCCCAAGAATCTGCATCTGAGCGCATCCCTCTGCCAACGTGTAACGATATGAACAAGGATATGGTGAGGAAACGCTGTAAGCTTCCATAAAAGCACTCTTGCGTTCGTATTTGAGCGCTTCCTTTTCCTACTAGGATCATTTGTGTTTTGAGTTTGAAATAGAAAAGGTTTTATTGTTGTGTAAAAGAAATAAAAACGGTGAAGTTGAATATTTTTTTTTAATTAATTCAATTTATAACTCAATATAAAATTTGTAATTGATAAAGTGAATATGGTGCCAGGATCGCGATATTCTCGGTAAGCTGTCCTTTTTACATAGCATACAGATAATGTCTAGTTGCTTCAATTTCAATAGACGAAGAAGAAAGTGATGGTGAAAATTATAGCAATGATGAGGATGATTCTGATTAGAATTATGATCGAGATGCATCCGATGCAAAAACTAAAGGTTATGTTGAAATGGGCGAACAGGGAGATAAAGTTGAAGATATTGACGAAGATGAAAGACAACATATGGTGGAAGAATTAATTATGAGACACCGATCAGCAGCGGAAACAGCAGTAGCTCCAATAGCATCGCCATTAAGAGCAGTTAAACCACTAATAGCACGAAAAGGTAGTCGATGGAGTAGTACAGGTCCTCCTCTCACTATGTGCGGGTAGTGATTGTTTTTACGTCAAAATGGAGGTCCAACCCATTATTATGAAATAGTTCTTAGAGTGTCTTTCTTTGAATAATGTATGTGATCTAGATCGTAGACTACATACATTATTAAAAGAAAGACACGAAGGAGTTACTATATTAAACAGGTGTTTTAATAAATGCTGTAATTGTCATGTTTGTGAAAATTAATTTAATTGAAGCACAAACACAAGAAAAATATGGAAAACAAATCGTAAATGTATAAATTTTTTGTACCTCTTTTAATAAAAAAAAAAAAACATAAACACTCCTCTGTTCTCCCTTTTTCCCATCTTATTTCCTATATTAAATCTCAGATCACATGACTATTTAATAATTTTTGTTCTCAATAACCCGGAGGTACATTTTTACCTTTGGTATATGAATTAGTGGCTCCGGGAATGGTGTAGACCAGGGGTGGCTAACCTTTTTGGAAGCAAGGGCGTAATGAAAAATTTTCATGAACGTTGCGGGCCCAACAATATGTAGTGAAATCCTATATCCTTTAATTATACTCTCCTAAGACATTTTTTTCATTTAATTTGTGTCATTATTAATATTAGTCCTTTTGATTTTATTTAATAGGTTAAAATAACAATAAAAATGTTGTAATAACAATTTTATTGAATGATATTTATTACATAATACATGAAAAATTATTATTCGTCAGTGATAAAGTTGGGACTGGGGTTTTCTAATTATCTGACGTTAATGATTATCCGATTATGGAATACTGAAAACTCTAAATATCCGGTTAATCCGGATATCCGGATAACAAAAAACAAAATAAATTAATAGCTTGAATCCAATATTTAATGGTGTTTTATAATTTTTTTTATTCAAATATTTTAATTATGTATTATTTAAATTTATTTTGATTTTAAAAAGAATATTTTTAAAAGTTATTGCATTGAAAATTTCAAAATTCAGAAAAGTTGTAAATTTTGTCTTAGTCAGGGCTATGATTGAAACTGTAAATGCTGGCTTTATTGTAAGAAATGCATTGAATAATATGTTTAAATAATCTATCCTTGTTTTTCTTGCGTTGCTCTGCTCATCAACATACATAGGTAGTTGAAAAAATTGTCACTTCCAGTTATGGCTGCAGACTGACAATGTAATGGGAAGACGTTTTGAATTATAATCAAAATATTTATGGAATGTGGTATATTGCCTGCTTCTAAGAAGATTTACTTTCATAAGCATTTTATCTCGACGTTCGACGTTCATCCATTCGTTTTTTATTCTGTTTCGATCAATTTTAACCTAATTTCGTTCTAAACTCGTCTAAGCTTTCAAATAGAAATTTATAAACACATTCAGCGGTCAAAAGTGTCGCTGAATTTTTATTTAATTCCTTTTCTGCAGTCTCTAGTGGTAATAGGACATCTAACAATTCTTTTAAACTTGATTGCCCTTAAATGGTTAACATTTAATGTCGCATCGTTGACTGCTGGCTTACCCATTGGTTACGTCAACAAGTAGAGTCATCGTCGATTTTATATACATAATCCGGCCATCTATTTACTCCATAAACAATGTATATACTACCTTTTTGGCGAATAACTCAATATGTATTTTATTTATAGATATATTTAATTTTTAACCACACTGTTATCATGTAATTTCAGTGCTTAGTAGGATTCGTTATACCCTAGAAGAAATCTATTGGGTATACTAAGTTTGTCCTGCCGTTTGTAAAGCATAGAAATAGTTATGGTAGAGCAAAATGGATTGGACACCCACACATAATATGAAGAGTTATTTTGATTTTTGCATGTCCGACTGTCCGTCTGTCTATCTGTCTGTCTGTCCGCACTTAGAGAGCTGAAATTTTGCACATGAGCATTTAAAAAAAAAAAGTAAATTCAAGTTCGAAAATGGGACAAATCGGGTAACTCCTTCAAGGAGTTGCCATACAAAAGTTTCGTTTTTCACTACATATTTGGACATTTCTTTAGAAGGCATCAGCGCAGAGAGCTGAAATTTTCTACGCGACGTTTTCATAAAAATAGTAAAACTAATTTCATAAATGAGCTAAATTGGGCCATATAAAAATTTTGATCTTTACGTAGGTATTCTGTGAAAACAATCAGTCCTAGACGTTTTTTGTGTACTCAAAAGTTCTTCAGAATATGAAATGTTATGAAACTAGTTATAATAATTTTTACTGTCCGACGAACCGTTCTAGAAATATATGCGAAAAACCACATAGAAAACCACAAACTTACACAGATGGGTGACCATACGAAATTACATAGACCCAGTTTAGACAGGTCAGTCTCAGTATGCTGCCTCTGCTGCACGAAATCTGTAGGTTGGGTGATGCTTCATTCCTGCCCCCAACCTTCATATTATCGAGAAGTTTTCGTGGGGCAGAGGCAGCTTATTGACCCGTCGCGTCGTCTAAACAGGGTCATAAAGGCATTCATCTAGGGTATCATATGAATTACTCTTGGACCAATTCTAGCTTTCTTACTTGTTTTTTAAAATTTGGATAAAAGAAAATCCACAAGACAACTTATTTGTTTATTCAAAGAAACTTTAATAAATAAATAATAAAATAAATAAACCTGCCACTGTAGAAAATTAATTGTATAATCCTTTGAAAATAGCTGAACCGTTAGAAAGAAAACAGTATTTTCCTGATAAAAAAAAATCCGGATTATCGGATAATTAAGGAAAAATATCCGGATTACCGAATAATCAAAATGGGTCGGATAATCCGGATAATTTTATATCCGGATGAGAAACCGTAGTTGGGACTGTATTTCTTGACGTATTTTTTTTAAATCAGGACAGCACAGATACTGCTACTATTAAACTGTCATTCAAATTTTTGTTATTTGATATTTACCTGCTTGATCTAATTTCCAAAATTGTTGCATGAAATCCATTTATGCAGTAGCAGTATCCAGTACGTGATGCCAAGCATAAATATAATTACAACCAAATCTAATTGGCTTGCTTTTAAGAAATTTTTTGCAGGAATGCAGTACTTAATATGCAATCGTTTGCTCGTGATTCACAAATAGTGTGACAATACGCCGAATTGCATAAATTAGCGGATACATTACCTCAATCAGTGAAGAAAATTTTGAAATTTTGTTTTCATTCCTGGTGCCACAACCATGCACATTCGGTTTGATTCGGCCGAATCTGTCTCTATCCACAGAATCCTTGATTAATTGGCATCCCAGCTATGCCGGATTGGACCAATATGAACGTGTATTTGCAAATTATGGTATCCAGTGATGTACGACATGCCAAGGAACGGATTCTCTATATCATAATTTTTACGAAAAGTCTAGTTTGATGTTACGCGCTTATCAAGCATTGCGTGAAAAATTTGACGGGTAGAGTTACCACGTGAGTTTCAAGGATGTAGCTAATAACTTATATCTTCTTCGTCAATTTCCATTGGGATATCATCATAACACATTCCACAGTGCACAATATCGTCATTGAAATGTTACTCAATCTCAAAATGGAATCTAATTTACAAGGCAGCTAATTTTCATCTGTGATTGCAGCTGAAGTTTACCGTTCAGTTCTTCAATGTCACTTCAACCGTATCCTGTGGTGTAATGATCACATTTATTTTGTCTGCACGGCGACCGAAAATTGCCTTCATCTTGACTCAAACTATCCTCTTTCGCCTCCAAAACAAAAATAAGTAAATATTTCGAAAAACAACACAATGACGAGCTTTTAATCTGGAGCCAACTTTTATGACCTACACATGAATTCTGATCAAATTTCAAGACAATCCCACGACAGGATCTGTCGGCAGGCTTTAATGCGTTAAGGGTAATAACATAAGTAAAAGGATACAAATTAAATATTGTTAGGATATTGTGACTGGAGATTAGATATGGGCTTCTCATACAATAGCTGAATCAAAACAACAGTAAAAAAGTAAAAAAGCTAGAATTGGTCTAAGATCAAATCTTAGGATAGATACCCTAGATGAATGCCCGTATGAAATTTCATATGGTCACCCATATGAGCAATTTGAATTTTTGAAGTGGTTTTTCACATATATTTCTAGAGCGGCTCGTCGGACACAAAAAATTATTATAACCAATTTCATAGGATTTCATATTCTGAAGAAGTTTTTAGTACAATAAAAATGTCTTCGACTGATCGTTTTTACAGTATACGTAAAAAACCTAAATTTTTATATGGCAACACCAATTAGTCCTTTTTTGAAATTATATTTGCTATTACCATGAAAACATCATGTACCAAATTTCAGCTCTCTACGTCGTCGCGTTGTCAGGTAGTGTCCAAATATTTAGTGGAAAACGAAATTTTTGTATGGCAACCCCACGCAGGAGTTGCCCGATTTGTCTCATTTTCGAACTTAATTTCACTTTTTTTTTAAAGTTCATTTGCAAAATTTCAGCTCCTCGAGTTATCACGTACAAATGGTCGGTCGGACGGACAGACAGACATGCAAAAATCAAAATAACTTCTAATATTATGCGTGGGTGTCCAACCCATTTTACTCTACCATCATTATTTATGTGCGTTACAAACGGAATAACAAACGTAGTATACCCTATGATTTCATCTAGGGTATAAAAAGTGTGGTACAATTTCTAAATTCAGTTTACTTAGAGAATTTCAACGATATAAATCATGTTCACCGTATTCTGGGAGAGAAAAGTTCGCCTATAGTTCTATCATTTTAGCATTTATTTATGTTTATGGTCTTTGTAGGAGCTGGATGAAGGACCCTGGTTAATATAATTTCTCATCAGGTTATTCTACGCCACCAAAGGCTTTAAATTCTTGCAACACGAAAATAAATTCCTGCAGCCGCTCAACATTTGGATGAGGATAGTGAAGTTAGAAATGCAGTATGGCAGTACTGGTGCAAATAGTACACACATAAGTTTAAAGTTTACACAAAGATTATATTTTGGTATATATTAACCCTTTCCTCATAATAAATTTTATTTTTTTTTGCTCACACTTGCCACACTTAACCCCTTATCGACCCATACGCAAATAAACATGTTAACAAATTGCTTATCTTATTTCAGATTAGTTAGTGGAGACGCCGCGCCATTTAAACAAAAAAATTACCTTTTACACGTTTCTCATAGGGGTTTGTGGAGAAAGTTTCAATGCCGGGAACGCTTAAGTACAAAGATGATTACTTCAACGTTGTGCGATAAGTAAAAAATCGATAGAATTACAAATTCAAATGCTTTCATTACCTCGTAGCTCGTTCATATAATTTTGATCATTAGCGCAGCTTAGGTAGGTATTCTTCATAAACCAGCAAAAACCCAATTTAGTTCAAATAGGACCCAACACACATGCCGTGGGCCTAAACATTTTAATTGATACATTTCTTGTGAATTTAAGTCTTTCAAGCAAAAAGGCAAACATAAGCGGCTTAAAACATACTTATGTACTAAGTATGTATGTGTGTTGCTAGGTATTATACTGGGTATTATCGGGTCCACAGTTTTTCATTTTATTTGATAATATGGTAGGTATGTAGCTTAAAGAAAGTAATTTTGATTGACTGAGTTTTCCCCCCCCCCCCCCCCCCCATTCTTCTCCTTCGGAACGCGTGTTAACAACAACTCTCACATCTGTTAGAAGTATGTATACATATATAATGGATATATTACGATACAAACAAATCCAATAAATTTGAGTAAGGAATCCTTTTAGAGTGTAATATGCTTGAAGTTTTGGGATAAATTACTACCTCAGTCGTTGTCTTAAAGAGAATGTTTGGCACATGTTGGTTGGGTTAGGACACAAAATATTCCTGTAAATTTATAATAGGTAAGTATTCCACTGAAACGGAATTGTGGTGCTTCATCAGGATTTGTGTACTTGTATGGAATGTGTTTAAGTTAGCGGTAAACAACATACACATATGTACCTACTAAACAAATATGCAAGGTGCGTTAATTGCCATCTGCAATCCGCACACGATTTTGCTAGGAAATACGTTACATAACATTCTACAAGAGAATGAATTGATCCTCAAAGTTAAAACCACTTCTGGTATTATAGAAGTATGAGTTATCATATTTCGAAATTTATTTTTAAACCAGATGGTAGGTGCAGCAAGCAGTTCATTCATTGGGACTCGAAAACTGTAAAAAAAACATTTGACATTCGCTTGCTTTTATATTAATAAAGTCACTGCAGATTTTCACAAAA